>CAEGAE010041007.1:0-41891 GCA_903067095.1 Girardinus metallicus
GGTGGGAGGTGGGGGGTGGGGGGGTGTGGGGGGTGGGGAGGGGGGGGGGGGGGGGCGGGGGGGGGGGGGGGGGGGGTGGGGGGGGGGGGGGGGGGGGGGTCCGCCAGTAAAAACTAATACAAAGTTTTCTACCCACCTTTGTGGAAATAGAAGTTTTATGTACCTGTTCTGCTCGTAAGCTAGGAACGAGGCGAGAGCTGTTGCTAAGTGGTTTGTTTATTGTGTCGTGAACTTCCTGACCGCCATCTTGGCTGGCAGTTGCTATGACAACAATAAACCAACCACTTAGCAACAGCTTTCGCCTCGTTCCTAGCTTGTGAGCAGAACAGGTACATAAAACTTGTATTTACACAAAGGTGGGTAGAAAAAAATCATATTTTATTTCAGGTGCGACGTAACGTGAACTACGTATTAGTGTTTATTAATTTATTATTTTTGTATCGAATTATAATTCATGTATAAATTATTAGAACACTTCAGATACTTCATGGATTAAGCCGGTAGAAGTTGGACGGATGCTTAATAATTATAGTCAGATGACATAAAATGTGTTTTAGTGCTTTAAGCTTCAACTTCTGCAGTTTTTTTCATTTAGTTTTTTTCATTTTTTGTGTGTTTTAAACGCCTTAGAGAAGCAATGCCAGCAGCAAATCCACATTTGCTGTCTGATGATCTGACTTCACTCCTGTTGTCTTTTCCAACCTTTCATGAAACCAGAAAGTTTAAAGCTGCAGCTGAGGCAAATCTCAACATTTATCTCAGGCGGGTCCATCTTTACTCGGCTGCTAAGAGGCTGGAAAATGTGGAAAGATCTTTTTAACTGGGTTTTCTTACTGGAGTTAGCCGTGCAGATGGTCCAGTATGAGGTCTGTGATGGGAGCAGGCCAGAGACTGTGGGTGGTCACGTCCGCAGCGAAGCGCTGGGCAAACCGAAGGACAGTCAGCAAAGCTTTCACATAAACTCACATGTATCCGCAGCTGGATAGAAACTAGCTACGTTTAAGTGACTTTTTGGGGAAAAAATGTTATTTTCGGAGTATTTCTACTACGATGAACTTTTTACTTTTACTTGAGTAATGAAGAACAAACTTGTAAGCAAAACGTCATCTGACATAAATATGCAGCTTATGTTGAAGTTTCATAAGTTTTATATTGAAAAAGCTTATTTGGAAAAAGCTTGTTTTGCTATTTTATGATGATTTTTATGTGAATTATTTTGATCTTTAAGATACATTTTGATGTCATTTTTACATGTTAAATGATGTTTTTATCGATTGCTCAGCACTTGAATTGCTGCTTTTTACTTTTACCTGAGTCATTTTATTATGTAGTATTTCTACTTTTACTTGAGTAAAAGTCCTGGATTTTCCTCCCACTAAATGAAAATCAAACATGTTTTAATCAAAAGTTCACCAGACTCTCACCTGCAGCTTCTGTTAAAGTTCCTGAAGTTTTTTTTACTGAAAGAAAAACCATTCTTTTGGTTAGTTATATGAGTTATTGTCAGTTTGGTCTTAAAACAGGACATTTCCACATAACTCTACATTTTGGTCTGTCTGACGATGTAATTTTTAAATGTTAAATGATTGATAGTTTCATGGACGGATACTTTTTACTTTTACTTGAGTAAAAATATGCTGGAGTGGTTCCGTTCTAACCTGAGTGTAACTTTTAATTAGTTCATATTCCTGCAGTGATAAACCTACATTGCGTTTTATTTGGATAAGTTATCCATGCGTTTTGTTGTATTTGAGCTTGTAAAGCAGTAACTGTGTAAACGTGTGCCAGCAGCCAGTTAAAGTAGCTGCATGTGTTCTGTGGGAGGGACCTACATGAAAGCACACACACTCTGTAAAACTCAGCCGCCACACACACTAAAAACCTCAGTGACAGCTGTGCCATTCACCTACAATAAGGATCAAAACTAAAACACAGTCCAAATTACAGCCTCCACAGATTCTCCATTGTGTTCGCTCTTCTTCAGTTTTTGTTTTGCATTTCATAGGAAAAGAAAAGGGAAGATGTCACCAACCCAGGGAGATCAGAGCAGTGCAAACTGAGCCTCCATTTGGGCTGATGGCAGGCCTATTAAATGCGCGCATCCACAGCGGTTTCTTTCTAGTGGTGAGTAGGCGGCTCGCAGTCCTGCAGTTGACGGTTAGCAGCCGATTCTGGGATCGGTTTTTCCGCAGCAGCGGGACTGATGTGGCCGGGAGGAGGATGTGGATTCCTGTGATGGATCATTGTTTAGGTTTGGGGAGTGGGGGTGTGTGTGTGTGTGTGTGTGTGTGTGTGTGTGTGTGTGTGTGTGTGTGCGTTTCCACACAGCCCCACTCTGTCGGAGAAAGAGGGATTCAAGATCAGACCCACAGATTTACAAACAAACATCTGCAATGAAACAATTTGGTTTGCAATTTGAAGTTTTATTTTAACGATGGAAATGAGAGTCGGTGGACAAAAATTTGAAATAATTTCCAAATCAACTTATTATCCTGTCAGACGAATTTGTAATCCTTGAACTATTTCACATTTTCCTGCGTTTCAACCACAGGATTTAATTGTAATTTATTGGGATTTTTTGGATGCTCAGGATTCTGGGCTGGAGGAAAATAACGAATGGTTTAATAAGTTTCTATTAGAAATAATCAAAAATGTTACCTGGAATTCAGGGCTTTTGGGGTAAATGTCACATTACAGCAGGGGTGTCCAAAGCGTGGCCCGGGGGCCACTTTTGTCCCTCTGCCTGAGTTTGTGTGGCCCCCAACTGCAGTTCCACTCTTTAAGTCGAATCAAAAAGAATTAGAAAACTAGATGCAAAATCCTCATTTTTTCCTCAATAGGTGTTAAAAAACAAACATTTGAACAACAATAAGTCAAAGAAGCTGACAAGTAACCAATGTTTACAGTTCTAAAAAGTTTTACCGTCATTCTGAAAAATCACAACCCAGTGAATCATTTCTGCTTTTTTATTTCAAACTGAGCAGCTTTGATTAAATATTACTGAGTGAATAACCTGAATTTGGAGATTATTTTTGAAGCTTTGAACAACAAAATGAACTGCAGCTGATAATCAGGACATAATGACACTAGAGTTGAGTAACTAGTTACATTTACTCAACTTACTTGAGTAACGAAGAACAAACTTGTTTTAAGCAAAACTTCACCAGACAAACACACACCAGCAGTTTGTGTTGAACTTTTATAATTTTATATTTAAAACAAAATAATTTGGAAAAAAACGTTTCATGATATTTATATGAATTATTTTCATTTTGACCTTTAAAATTCCAACATTTCTGCATAACTTTACATTTTATTTCCTCTAACGAAACTTTTTTACTGTTATAACTTTTGGTTACTTGGTTACTCTCCCACCTCTGAATGCAGCCAATAAGAAACTGACAAAGAAACAGTAAAAACAATAATATAAAGGTATTAAACTTACAAACCTCCATACATAGTGTATGTGCATAGGTAGAATTTATTTAATCGTTTTTTGAAGTGAAACCCAAAGACGTATTTTCCTCTCCTGATTTGTACTGGTTTTCTCCAAAGATTGGGCGTTTAGTTGGCCAGACGGTGATTCTTGTTTTCCTGCTGCTGGTCAGGCGGCCGCTCTCCGCTGGCAGAGGGAGCTAGACTGACCTCTTGAGGAACAAGAAGGGAACTAATAACACGACGCAGCTGCTTCACTTTGCTGCAGTTTAAAGCCTAAACCAGAGGAATCACATGAGAATCAAACTGAACGGATTTAGTCATTTCATACAAGAGAAAAATAAAGATGGTTTTGTGTTTTTGTATCAGGAATCAGAATTCACACTCACCCAGAATCAGAAAGCACATTATTCAGCCGTTCCAGGCTTCACATCTGGGTTTCATCACTAAATCTTTTCAATACTTTTCAAGGATTTTTTTTTATTTTTCTCTGCAAATGAATGGAGATGTGGCGTATGAAACAGTAAACCCCTGGATTTATGGGCCATTTTACTACGGCTGGAAGGCTAATGTAGGACATACTTACACATCATTTTTTTGCTGCGACTTGTGTCGCATGAGATGTTATTGACGCCAGAAGAGTTACGACTCTGTGCCGCTCGGGAGGCCGATTAACCCGGGTTGAGAAAACCTGGCTTATCCACTGAACTGACTTTTAAACAGCCTGTTTTTGACTGGCTGAGTTTTATGATCCAAACTAAAGACTCCTTTAAAACCCACTTAAAACAGGCTGCATGGCTGTAGAATCTGCATTAGCATCGGCTTTAAAAGACAGCAGGGGTCTGAGAGTTTTTAAACACTTGGAGAGTTGGATTGAGGTTAAATACTCATGATGGGGACAATCTTTGGAAAAAGGTTTTAAAAATTGCAACAAATCCGGAGGAATCATTGCAGAGGAGGAAGAGCATCCAGAAATATACTCAACTTAGAGTAAAACATATTTTTACTCACGTAAGAGTAAAAACGAACCACAATCTAAACTTATGCAGAAATATTGGTATTTTAAAAGTCAAAATGAAAATAATTCACGTAAATATCATTATAAAATAACAAAATCAGACAAAAACATTTTTTTTTACATCAGTTTCTTTCAGTGTAAAACTTGAACACAAACTGCTGGTGTGTGTCTGGTGAAGTTTGGCTTAAAACAAGTTTGTTCTTCATTACTCAAGTAAAAGTAGAAAGTGCAGCGAAGAAAAAATACTCCTAAAAGTACTTTTTTCAAAAAAGTTACTCAAGTAAATGTGAGTAGCAGAGGAATCAGAGTATCACTACTTCAACATGTTTGTACTCAAGAAAAAGAAAAAAATACTTTGTAAAAAGTCGACTCAAGTAACTGATCAAATTATCAATCATTTAATATTTAAAAGTTACAACATAAGACAGAACAAAATATAAAGTTAAGTGGAAATTTTTGTATTTTAAAGATCAAAATGACAATAATTCATATGAATGACAGCAGAATTTTGTTTTCAAATCAGGTTCTTTCAATAAAAAACTCAAGTAAAACTAATTATACTTCATAATAAAGTGAAAGTAAAATGTTCATCTTAGTGAAAATACTCCCAGAAGTAGATTTTCAGTGAATGTAATTAGCTGTAACTCTGCGAATGAAGGAGCTCCCTTGTAGCAGACGTGTTTTATGTTTGCTGCTCATCTGCAGTTTATCTGTTTTACTGCCTGCTGATGTGTATTTGAAAGCTGTCACAGGACGATTTACATGTCAAGTCGAAGCAAAATAAAATAAATCCCAGTGATATGGAATCGGCGAGCCGCTCTGCCAGCCCGGCTCTTGTAATCCTTTTGCTGCGACTTGCTTCTTCTGTGTGACACCCGGGGAAAAGAGGGGGGTTAATTACATTAATTCAAAACAAATAAATGTTTGGCAACCCCTTAAAGGCTGTGGGATTTTCTTTTTGGGAGACTGAGCCGACTTTTTAGTCTCCAAACCTCCGGCTTTGATGGTTTCACTCAGGGAACACAGATTGGATATCCAACTGCTGAGCTCCACTCTGCTTTTCCTCCTCCATGCTCGCTCTGCTTCCTTCCTCTTTCTGTTTTCTCTTTCACTTTTTGTTTCGGTCTCACACATTTTCACATTTTAGAAGTTTGATTTAATTAACCAATTGCAATATTGTCATTAGAGGCGGTTTAAGTCCTAATTCCTCAAAATATCTATTAATGATTTGTCCATTTTCTCAAAGAAAACAAGTTTAATCTTGGCACCGTTGACATGCAAGGTAATTCAAAGTTCTTCACAAGACCAAAGAAACAGAAAGTTTTTATTTTAAAAATGAACTGATTAATTAAAATACGTCTCCCGCCCTCCATGTTTAGTTCAGACGAACTAAACCGTATAGATCACGTGTCCAACTCGAGGCCCGGGGGCCAAATCTGGCCCGCCGTAGCATTTCTCGTGGCCCTCTGGACTCCAAAATACATTAATAAGTCACACCAGTTTTTCACAAATCCACAAAATTCATACAAAATCAATAGATCCCACTTTTTTTTTATATTTTACTGCTAATTTTTCTCAAAATTGGTCGTAAACATTGGGTGACTTGATGTCAAATATTTCTAATTGTGGCTTTGATTACAAAAATCCACAAAAACAATCACAAAATTCAGGAGGAACTGCTATTTATTAATATTTTAACTGTTTACTGGATTTTATCAAAACATTCTGACACAACTGGCCCTTTAAGAACATTCAGATTTTTGATCAAATGAAATGGAGTTTGACAGGATTGGTATAGACGGTAGATGGTTCATAAATGGGAAGTCACTCTGAAGTGTAGGAAGGGGTTCTATTGTGCAAAATTCACATTTTACATGTTTGTGTTCTTCCATTCGGGACTCAAATTCTTCCAAAAAAAGATCAAACACTAAAATAACAACAAAAACACAGTTGTTTATTAATAATACGTTTATGTATTTTGGTGTCTGGAAAATGAGCCTTTTCAAAAACCTTCCAAATGTAACATTATCAGCAGGAACTGCCTGACTGTTACCGAGCAACCTCAACAGAGCTGAAGCCCCTTTGGGAAAGGGCTTCTCTTTCTGAGTCAAACCAACCTGTTCCCCTCCTGGCCTGTGGGGGCGCTGCACCAAAACCACTGAAGGAAACGACACAAAAACCTCTGAAGACACTGAAAGCAACTTCCTGCTTCACCAGATGGAAACAAGATGGAGGCGTCAGATTTTAGCAGTTGGAGGATTTCTCTTTAGTCTTTAATTAAAGACCAGGAGCCATTTCTGCTGCTTGCGCTAGGCTAGCACATTAGCTTTGGCTGTATTTACCCAGAATGCGCTGTGCTATTGTTTGATTCCTGCTTTAGAGTGATTTCCAGTCCGCTTGGCGTTCACATATGCGTTCAAATTGCAGCAGAGTTCACTTCAACCAGACTGAGGTTTGTAGGCAGATCAAAGTTCGGTTAGCATTCACACCTCAAACAAACCGGACTTTCTAGACAAACAAAATAGAGTTACACTATTTTTTAAAATTAAACTTCAAAAATACTTTATTGAACCCAAAGAGAAATTAAATGTTGTTGTAGCCCATCAAGATTCTTTAAAGAGCCATTGAAGATGGCGATGGCTGTTGGCAGGAAAAATCTCCTGCAGTGGTCTGTACCACATTGAACCTAACGACGCCTCTGACTCAAGATGCCCAAGGCAGTCTTGTGAAGAGGATGGTCAGGATTATTCATAATTTTCTTGATTTACATAATTGTTGAAACTGTTGTGACAGTTTGGTGTGAGATAGATAATCTGTGAAAAAATAGAGTTCCTCTGTTTTCTCCCAGTGCTATCTGGAAACAACCAATCAGGCCCAGGAGGCGGGCTCTAGCGCTGTCAATCACAATCTTATGTGGCACCGCTTCTCTTCCCTTCCAGCTCCAGCTAGCATAGCCTAAATGGTTTTCTGTAACGGTAAATTGTTTCTTTGCAATTGTCATGTTTAGCATTGAGTACATGGGGTTGATTGACAGCACTAAGACCCGCCTCCTGGCTCTGATTCGTTGTTTTTGGTGCATTTCTTCAGGCTGCAGTATTAGCTAAGAGAGGAGGTGGAGGTGATCGATCTTTTCACAGGTTATCTGCCTCATAACAAACTGTCATTGTGATAGTTTTAACAAATATGTTTAAAAAAAGCATATTTTAATTAAATTTACATATTGCAGTTTTAAAGTGAGCTACACAGAGCTGGTGTGAATGCAACTGAACTCCTCTGGTTTGGTCAAAGATTCATATTTATGTCTCTGCCTCTTGTTTAGCGTGTGAGAAACTTTCAGGAGAGTGAAAGTGCGTGATTGTTTATTGTCGGGGTAACTTTCTTTGTCAGGCCTCGGCTCGGGTGGCGTTTCAGCGCGGCGTCTCTCTGCGTTCACACAGTCCCCATAAACAAACGCACCGTGTTGCCCCATGCTTGTTCACACCCTGTAATGAAAGCGGATGAGGGCCAAACCAAAACCTATAGTTGGGAAACAGATTTCCTCCAACATACAATAAGTGTGTGAGAATTAGATGTGAGTGGGACTCTTCTCACAGTATATCACCCACTGCCTGTGGCCCAGGCTTGGGAACAAACATTATTCTCCCAGGCCCTGTTGTTTCACTGCGTGCTTGTCGAACATGTTCGGTTCCATGACGATGATTTACGGCGATGGCACACTGGAAGCGCTGCACAACCTAATTTGTTCTGGTTTTCCTGACTGGGAATATTACAGGGCTTTATTGGGATGGCGACAAATGCGTCACCACACATCGGCTCTGTCTCCTGGTTGTTATGAACACAAAGGAAACAATCGCAGACCGCTCCTAATGCACAACTTCTGCTGCGCCCGGGATGATGTGGCACTAATGGGAACATTGTGGCGATGTGGCTGTTGAAATTTTTAGATTTTGTCCGAACAAAACTATTTGTTTTCTGGGGGTTTTGAGTTTTGCTACCATGTTTTAAGATTGACAAAATTAATTTATCTGAAGAGTAACTAAGGTTATTTTTGTTAAAGTTAAGCCTGCTTCTGTTTCGCTTAGCTGTGCTGAAAGGTGCCGGACTGAATGCCAGCATGTGAATTACATTTATTTTTGTACATGAGAAGCATATTAAAGAAGAAACTCAGTAAATTTGATATATTTTCTGTTTTATTTTTGCTTTTTAATCTCATTAAACTCAGTAAGACATTGATTTATTTCAGTTACACTTACCTTTCATTCAAAGTGAGCAATTTAAACATTCGTTTTTTAATTTTCTTCATGATTAAGGAGTTTCATGTAAGTTCAGCTAAATATTATGTAGTAAATAATTTTTTTATGCAGAAATGCAAAGTTGCAGCCGTGCAAAGAGCTTTTCAGTGATTGGAAAGACTGCTAACCGACACGCAGCAGGAGGATGAGCCAAATAAGGTCATGCCTACACATGCTGGTTGTTCTCAGCATGCTGGACCCAACAATGTCAGTGGAAAATTGAGTGGAAGGAAAAAGTGTGGCAAAGTCCACAGTCAACTCAGCCATCTAAAGCAAACTTTTAGAGCATTTTATTCTTATGTTTGAAAGTATTAGTAGTAATAATTGAGATATTACACACAAATCTATTTTCACATGAATGTCACCATAATTCTGGATTTTTTTCTCATTGAAAACTGTAATCTGGTTTTGTAGTGGTTGCTTCTTCATCGCTGAGCCGCCGTCCAGCACAGATAATCACACATCAGACCAGCTTCAGCCAACGTCTCACAAAGTTTTAGTCCTTTTATTCTGTGGCTGATTTAAACATTTCACACCAAAACACGTTCGACTCCCAGACACAGAATCTGGACATTAATAGTCAAGTTTAATTGTATGACACATTTCAGCAACAAGGCAGTTCAAAGTGTTTTACATCATAAAACTGTACAACTGCTTGAGCAGATGAGCTAAATCAAATAAATTAAAATCAAAATACTGTATTTATCCTTTATTTAAATGTTGTAGCTACTGTAATACAAATATATTCAAAGGATCTCCAGTTGCAGTCAGTCTTGCAACGAATGTGAAGAGACTGAAAACAGTTGCTGTATGACATGCTAACTGATAAATAACAGCTGGAAGTTTTAGAAGAATTAACAACAATTTACTCCATATTTTGCTTGAAAACATTTGATTTTTCCACGATGTCACATAAAGAAGAAGTCTATTTATTGCCTTAACTTGCATCTGAAACTGTGTTGTGATGGTTGACCCAAATGCAGAGGCAGCAGCAGAAAGTGGAGTTAAAAGTTTAATAATAGAACCATGGGAGCACAGGGAGCCAGAGGAGAACCAAAAACACCAGAAACAAGCAGGTTCTAATGTAACAGGAGGAACCAGAGGAGAAATGAGGAGAAGGTGGTTAAATACTGGGAGAGTGAATGCTGGAACAATACACTGTAAAAAAAAAAAAGTAATTAAAATACTGTGAGCTGTGATTGCCAGAATTTTACCGTATTTATAAGGTAAAATTCAACTGGCTGTATTTTACTATAAATTAGATGTGTGAGGAGAGAAAGAGAAAGAAAATGGCACAGGGGCCGAGGGAGGAAAAATAATCTAACGTCAAATAATAAACTAGACAAGAAATGAACATAATAAACTAGAATCACTCTGGAAGGACTGAACCAAAGTGAAACACAGAATAATAACCAAACCTCAAAAACAACTAAAGACTCAGCAAAAACATCATTTAGACTTATCAGAGTTTTATAGTCTAATAAACAGGAGAAGTTTGTCTTATTTAAAGTCCAACAGTGAGAAAAGCAGGTTGTTTCTTTTTATACAGTGTATGTGACACTGTATTGGCGTGTGGTTGTCTGTATGTTGAGGCGTTTGAGATGCGCTTGGCATTTAGAGCCAACCGTCAGCATCTCCACAAACACAGAAATACGCCCAGACAACAGTTCAGTCTGATTTCTTCACACCTTTGCCTTGAAAGAGCTTTTCATATCTTCACTGAGGTCTCTGTGAAGACAGCGAGGCGCGTTGCTCAAGACAGATTGAATTACACAAGCAGAGAGAGATCTCTGATCAGACGCCTGCATGGAAAATGATCTGCTCTGCATTGATGAGACAAACTGTAACTTCGTCTCACTGAATGGAAGCAACTTCATGTTCAAAGTGAATAAAAGTTGCACAACATTCTAGAAGAAATGCATCGCGAAGCATCTAAATACTGTAAATCAGAGGTGGCCACAGACGTTTTTGTATTTTTTTTTCTAATTGTAATTGCAAAACCTACTTTTTTTTATTTTTATCTGTTCAAATCTAAACTAAACTTACAGTAAAACAGTTTTCTGTAAATCATTGTAGATTTAAAACATAAAAAAGTCCTTCCAGGTTTAAAACAAACCATTTCCTGCATTTTCTAGTTGATTATATTTTATCTATTTATGCTTTATGATTGATTTACACTAACAAAAACCACAGGATGTTTGTTGTCCATTCTACTATAAAAATAAATTAAATTTAAAGCAAAAACCTGGATGAATTCTTTGTGTTGCATTGATGAAAATTGCTCCTTAACTTTGTTTTTAATTGTGTATCTGAATCATCTGCCTGGAAAACCAAATTGAAGCCGGTCTTAAACTGAGATCAAGGGCCGCCCAAAATCGGTTCGAGGGCCGCAAATGGCCCCCTGACCGCACTTTGGACACACCTGCTGCAAAGTATTAAAAATAAGATATTAAAGTCAAATTAAACCTTAAAAAGTAGCTAATAATGTCAAATTTAAGTTTTTTTTTTACATTTCAAATAAGAGTAACAACTAAAAATAGTACAAGCTTTGGAAAAACATTTAACAAAAATTATATTTATGGATAAAAACCTTCAGATTATTCAAACAGTGTAAGAAGAAAAAAAACTTTTTTGATTCTTTATTCATTTTAGATTCAGAACTAGTAAATAAATAGGCTGGAGGAGTTTTACAAACACAGGATTAGTTCAGGGGAGACTGAAGAACCCACAGAGAGACTGAAACCAATAAAACAGAACCAGTAAAATCAAAAACCAATGGGCCGCCCATCTGCTTCTGCTTTGCCTTTTGCAGATTATCCAGAATTTTCAAGCACGTTACAGTAGTCGAGTCTGTTGGTGATAAAACATCATTCATGTGCTTTTCTGTATCTGGCTGAACTCCTGAGAAGATAAAAGCCAATTTGTGTTGATTTTCTTCTTCTTTTGCTCGAATAGATATTGTGAAATCCAAGTCAGGATCAAAAAGCAGAGCAGGGTTGCGAGTGGCTCCAGGCTCCATGCTGAGCGCCGGGATTTTCACGCTGCAGCTTCTCTCTGCTTTCTCAGCTTTTACAAATAAAAATTTGTGCTAAAGTTTCAGTAAGATGTGAGAAACTAAGTCACATGTACACAAGATATAAGAGCTTTTTAAGACAATAATCATTTCTTAATATTGATGAAAAGCTCAGTTATGGGGAAAATGTCTTGCTATAAGTGGAACTAGTACTTGTTAAAACAATATTAAGGAAATATTTTCTTAAAACAAGTTAATATATGGAAATGTGATTTATAAGTTGGTTTTTTATTTCACGTGTTCTAGAAAATAGACCAAGCTTTTGTGTTTTTTCAGTGAGCAGCTTTCATCAAAGGAGCTGCATTCACCTCTTTTATATGAAAAGTACACTGCAAAAAAGAAAAAAAAAAACAAAAAACACGCCAAATCTTACCAAGCATTTTGGTTTAGTTTCTGGGGTAAATATCAAATCAGACAAAACTGACTTGTAAGCAACTTTTCAGTAAGATGTACCAGTTTGGTTTAAGTAAATAAATATTGATGACAAGGTTCTGGTTAAATGAGCAGATTATTTCACTTTCAAAGACTTTTGTCAAAATCTTTAATGTGAAGCATAAAAACCAAAGATCTGAATGTCGAGAAGTCCTGAAAAACTTCAGTGAACTAATTATTACAAGGAAAAATTTTTGCTACAATTAATTGTAATTTTTTGTTAGAAAACACCTATTTTTTTTCTATGACCACAATAAACTTCTACAGTATGTAATTTACAATACTTTTCTCCTGTAGTATGTTTTTTTCAGGCTCCTGAAAGAAACATAGAAGAAAAGTCCATAAAATTGCAACATTAATTTAGAGAGGTTGAAATTTAGCAAATTAAACTTTGTCTAGAAAAACTAAATTAAAAAAAAAGGGATACATCAGAAATATGTTCCTAATATCTTTTATCTAACACAAATGGTGTCATTTTAAACAATTTAGTTTGTACACTGCAAAAACACAAAATTTTACCAATTATTTTTGGTCTAGTTTCTAGTGTAAATAGTTTAGTACATTTGGAATAAGACAAAATTAGCATAAACTCACTTTTCAGCAAGATATGAGAGCTTGTTTTAAGTCAACAATCCCTTAATATTGATGAAAAAAGTTCTGGTTCCATTGGCAGATTATTTCACGCCGTTACCTAGCAACCTCAGCCGAGTCCAGCCCGTTACCTAGCAACCCAGTTCTGGATTTTATTTCACTTGTAATATTTGTTACAATCTGCTAATGGTACCAGAAGTTTTTTTTTTAATCAATATTAAGGAATTAATGACTTAAAACAAACTCATACATCTCACTGAAAAGTTACTTGTCAGTTAGTTTTATTTTATTTCAAGTGAAATACTGCAAACTAAACAAAGAATACTTGGTAAGATTTTGTGTTTTTGCAGTGTAACACTTGGAATCAATATCAAAGTATCACATTTGTTCTCAAAGTTAACTTTTTTTTTTCCCACCAAAACCTTAGTATTGAATATTCTTCTTCTCTACTTTCTCAGTGTTCAGAACCATGAAGAAACAACCTGAATGTCTGGCATCAGGATTCTCCTATCTGATCTTGTGGCTTTAAGAGGCATTTGGTGTGATCAGCTCACAACCAGGTGCAGGCAAAACCTGCAAAACGCAGAAACCACAGCCCTACCTGCCGGGTAGTAACGTGGCGCTCGTGAAATCAAATTTCCTCGGCTGCTCCCCGCCTGTGTCTCGGGGCTGAGAGCCGGGCTGTTTCATACGGGGAAAGGCACAGGCGCACAGAGATACCACACCATCTTCTGCTCCCGCTTTGATGTCGGCGAGGCACCTCGGGGAGAGAATATGGAGAGTGTGTTGATTGCAGAATCTAGTATTCAGAACACATTGATTGTGGATGCAGCGGGAGGCTCGGCGTGGCAGTTTGAGAGTTTGTGGTAAAAAGAGCTGGCAGGGCAGAGAGCTTTCCTCCTGCTGCCAAGTCTGTGGTTTCTCATTGTGGTTATCAGGGACAGATGTGAATCAAACTACAAGCTATAAGCCTTTCTTGATCAATGAAGCCAAAAGCGCAGACTTGGCTTGGACTGATTTGGTGCGTCAGACGCTGCACACTTTCATCCAAAGGGCCTTAAACTATCTTTTGGTGCGGAGCTCTCTCTTCATAAAGGCTTCAGCCGTAACTTTGAGGGATTATTCATCTCCGTGTTTGTCAGTGTTTAAATGTGAGCCTGATAAGATTCGTAAACTCTTAAACATTTGATTGCAGCTTAAAGGGAACTTTTTCATCTGGAGCAGAAATAAAACATGAATTCACTGTTTTCTGTCTTTTCTGACCCACTGGTTCTGTTTTCTGGAGGTTTCTGAGTCCTGAGCTCTGAGTTTTTGTTTTTATTCCATAGAAAGTACTCCTGACCCAGAACCTCCTCGTTTACCTGTGTAGGCGTCCTGGAAAATGTACTTTATATGTTCCTGCCGTTATATCCTGTTTCTATTTCCATGTGAAACTGTTTTTTTTTCCAGACTTTAATTTTGTCCTCTGATTTTTCTCTTTTTCTGCAGATATAGAATCAGACTGTTAGTGTGTTAGCAGTAAATAAATCCTAAATATTGATGAAAAAGTTCTGGTTCCATTGGCGGATCATTCCACGCCGTTACCTAGCAACCTCAGCCAAGCCCAGCCCGTTACCTAGCAACCCAGTTCTAGTCATCATTTCACTGACAACCTGACGTTTGCTCTGATCTGCTGGTGGAACCACAACTTTTTCCTAAACATTTAGAAATTATTTACTAAAAAGAAGCTCCTTATATAACTGAGAAATGTATTTTGTATTAAGATATTTTCACTGGAAACTAGACATGAATGTTTTGTGTTTTTGCAGGTTACTTTCCATGCACTGCAAAAAAACTAAATCAAAGTATTTTTTGTCAAGTTTCTAGTCGAAATGTCTTTGAAAAGTTGAAATAAGATGAAACTGACTTATAATTAACTTTTCAATAAGATGTAGGAGCTTGTTTTTATTATTTTACTTAACATGACTTAAAACGTTTTGTTTTAAGTGTAGTAATCTGCCAATGGAACCAGAACTTTTCCCAATATAAAATCATGATTGACTTAAGACAAGCTCATATAACTTGCTGAAAAGTGACTTGTTAGTTAGTTTTTGTTTTATGTCACTGAGATATTTAAACTATAAAGTAAACCAAAATTCCTTGGTGAGATTTTGTGTTTTTGCAGTGAATTGGGCAATATTGCAGCAGTACCTCAGTTTCCACAGTACAAGGCAGCAGGTGGCTGCATGAGCGGCATGGTGGTGATTATCGGCTCATCTCTGCCTGGCAGATACCAAGAAACTGACTGTTAACCAGCTTACGCTACATTTCCTTGGACGCCAGGAAAGAGAGATAAAGATCGCCAGCATCTGCTGTACATACAAGGTGCCACGCACGAACACGAGCAGCAGCGTGGCGCTGCGCAGGCCCCGTTCGCTCAAACGCACCGAAACCACGCCCAGGGTGAGTCACTGCTCCACTGCCGCTCTGACCACAGCCAGGCCTTGACATTTTCTCAAGCCTCCAGTTTATTTACCAAAGTTCAGACAGGAAGGACGCTTCTCTCACTTTTCCTGTTGCTGTCACCCACCTATACAGCGATCAAAACAAAAGAAGGGAAACAACTGCTTCGATTGCACAACGACAAACTGCTTGTTTCCACTTTGTTTTCCACTATGAAGGGAGATTTTAAACAGTACATGACTGAAATAAATTGACGTTTGATTTTAGCGCTGCTTGCATTGATAAAGCAGAGCTGGCATCAGCAGGCGACGCAGAGCAGACGCAGAGCATTCCCCTCTGCTAGGCGATGAGTCAGAGAACATGAGAACGTCGCTGTTTGTTTCCCTGAAAGCCCCAATGAGCCTTTGGTGCAGAACGAACACTCGAAGGGAGTCCCGCACTGCAAAACACTAAACCTTACCAAGGATTTGGGTCTGATTTCTACAGACTTTTAATGGACATTAATGCAACATTTGATTAAAATGTTATTATTCACAGAATGACGCTTCATGATGACAGTAATAAACATCCTTCATGTCAGTCTTATACACGCCTCTTCACATTAACTAACAAGGAACGTTTCCAGGAAGATATAGGAGCTTATTGAAGTCAGGAATTCCTTCATCTATATGAAAAAGTTCTGGTTCTACTGGCCGATTGTAACAAATGTCATGTTAGAAATAAAATAGTAACTGGTTCTGGGTTGCTAGGAGACAGGCTGGGCTTGGCTGGGGTTGCTAGGTAACGGCGTGAAATAATAATTAGTTCCACTGGCAGATTACTAAATTATAACTAGACATTTTTCCCATCGTAGGTGAAATACTCTGTCAGAACTCGTATTTTTTCATCAATCTTAAGGAATTATTGACTTAAAAAAAACTCATATTTCTTGCCGAAAGTTAATTGTAAGATGTTTTGTCTTACTTTGTCTAATATTTTTTTGCAGCAAAAACATCAAATCTTACTGGGTATTTTTTTGTTTAGTTTCTAGTGAAAATATCCTGGAGGACTTGAAATAGGACAAAACTAACTTCTAAGAAACTTTTGAGTAATTAACTTGTGTTAATTGATGAAAAAGTTCTAGTTCCACTGGCAGATTATTTCACTTATAACCTGGAAAAATGTCGTTATAAGTGAAATAATCTGCCAGTTGAACTTGAACTGGGTTGCTAGGTAACGGGCTGAACTTGGATGGGGTTTCTAGGCAACTTTGTGAAATAATGTAAAAGTAGAACTAGAATTTTTTCATTAATATTAAAGAATTTGTGACTTAAAACAAGCTCCCACATCTTGCTGAAAAGTTGCTTGTAATTTAGTTTTATCTTCTTTCAGGTGGACTAAAACATTTACTCTAGAAACTGAACTAAAATTACTTGGTAAGATTTAGTGTTTTTGTAGTGTATTTGATGTATAATGATGATTTTAGCGACGGCGCTTAACGAGATGTACTCTTATTTATTTTCATAACTGTATAATGTGTTTATTTTTTTATGTTTTTCATGATTTGACCTGCAGTGTTTGCTACACAAATAAACTTAATTGATTGATGATATATTGATGTTTTTACATTTCAGAATAAAACTTTATGATGTTATGAGTCCTGACTTTAACAGTTCAAACTAGCGGTGCACCGATTGCAGTTTTCTGGCCGATTTTTGATCTTTAAAAATCCTGACCTGCCGATTCCGATTTTGGCCGATACCGATATTTATTTGTCTGAGGTGTCAGAAGAGGACAGCGACTGATTTTAGATAAGATCTGTTTCACATGTAAGTATCGTCCGATCACCGACCTCGGCGCACCTCTGGTTAAAACCCGTCTTGCTTTGCTTCATTCTTGAGTGATTTTATCCGCGGTTCTTTCATTCAGTCTCTCAGTTGATGGCAGATTTTTCCTTCCTAGACTTGAAGCAGTGGAAACTGTGAGCCATAAAACTGTCCACAGAAAGCAGCTTTACTCAGGCTGAACGACGCATTTGATCCCAGAGAGACGAGGATAAAAAGGTTGCTGCGCTCGGATTGCTCGAACATGAGCGGAGTGATTTACGGGCCAGAACCGGGATGTGGACTTCCACAGAAATGCAGCGAAGTTCCTGACTCATGAGGGAGACGCTTTGGGATGTCTGAACGCTGCGTGAACCGCAAAATTAAAAAATAAGAATAAAGATGACAGGCTTTCCTTATTTATCCTTATGCTGCAAATTATCCCATCTGTTTACAGTTTATTTTATTTACTTTGGTGATGCTCGGCCGAGTTGATTAACATTTTCTTTTAGTGTTTGTTGTCTTCTGGAGCTGACTGGCACCGTTTGAAGTGAGCGCGGCGTCGGCTTTGAAGCCCGGCTGGATCCAGATATGACTGGAGGATAATCTAGAAATGAATTTTTGGCAGGGTCTGAAGGCGACCGACAGGCGACAAACACGTTACTAGCTGTTGATTAAATGTTGCTTTGAGATGCAGTGATGCACAAACAGAGAAGGGAGAACGGGAACTCCTAAACACACATGAAGAATCAGTTAAATATGTTTATTTAATCATAACCGGCTGTGAAAGTTGGTGACAGTTTCTCAGTTATTCTGTTACTTATGTTTCGGGACTTTAATTAATGTTATTTATCACTGTTTCCTGTCATAAAAACACATAAAAATCTTTTGGAGTACATTAAGAAAGTACAGAGATTCCAGCTGCTAAAAAAAAACTAAATAATAACCAGAAATAAAAATGATACTTTTCTTTTTTTGTGTGCTTTTAATTAAACCTTTTTTAAACATGTTTTCTCTTTTTATGCATTAAAACTTTTTAATGTAATCACAATAATGTTATCATGGATAAAAAGATGCATTAATGTTTTGTAAATAATGTTTAAAATACATTTAGCAACATATTTATTTGAATAAGTGTTTTTTGTTATTTCCTGGTTGTTATATATTTTTCAGTTAATGTCAAAATGACGGATCTGTAGTTTAGTGGCAGCAGATATTCTCTAACTCAGTTTTAAAATTAAGAGAAAAAGAAAAACATTCTTATCCAATCCTCCTGGCAAGTGATGAAATGTTTCCTGGTGTTGATTTTTCTCTCACAGTTAATCTTATGAAGCAACTCTGTTGCATGTTAATCCTCCTCCCATTAGGAATCACATAAAAACAAACTTCTTGGCAGTTTTGTGTGAGAAGAATATTTTACTTTCAACTCAGAAAACCCTCAAAGTCAAAGACATTCATTAAAATAACAAATATATAAAAATATTGTATTTTTTATTCGCATAAAAAGTGTATTTTTTATTTGCATAAAATATTGAGGATTTTTAAATTAAATAATGTGTTCATTTTTTTATACTTTACCAAATAATTTTAAAAAAGTCCTTAGCAAAAATATTTATAAAAATTAACTTATTTAAGATTAAATTAGAACCTATTGATCTGTTTGAATGTTCAATGTATGTATATTTCGAAAACTGCAAAAATAACAAAAAATAAAGTCATTAAAAAAAAAAAAAAAAAAGCTCCGTAAATAGAACTGACAGAAATGATGCTTTTCCATAAAAATCCCGGAGTCCGGAGGGTAACAGCGGCATCTAGCGGTCAAACGTTCAATTGCAAGCTTGTCTTTAGAAGCCGCTTCATTCCTACAGTTTCCTAGAAGATCCTGTTATTTAAATTTCTATCAAAATGAAGCTATTTAGATTAAAAATAAAAAACAAAACAGGCTGAAGATAGATAATAAAAATATGTAAGTTGTGGTGCTGCAGGTTGTTGCCAGCTGCCTGCAGCAGAGGAAGCCTGCAGGGGTTGGCGTCTTTCCATCAGCTCAACCACACGCCTCTGTTTCTGTGAAATCATGCGCGGTAAGTTAAAAGCTGCAAAAACTTTTGTTCTTTCCTTTTTCCAGAGTGCTGCTTTGCACAGCCAGGACGATGAGCTCAGACTGTTTCCTGGTGAAACATTTTAACAAGCATCAGGTAGAAACTGTGCGCAGATGAGCTAAGAGAGCAAATAATTCATATTAAATAAACAAACATAATTAAAATATGTATAAATAAATAGATAAGTGGCTGTGAATCAGACATTTAGTAGTTTATAATTTATACATTCAATATTCTTATTATTCTTTATTTCAGCACGCTTGTATGTACCTTTATTTATTTTACATTTTTATTGTAATTATGTTACTTATCTTGATTGTTTTATAGCCTCATGTATGGAGATTTTTTGTATTGTTTTGTAATTTCTCTTTGTTTTGATTTATTGTATAATAATGGGTAATTTTAGTAAATGCATATTTGTCATATTTGTCACAAAGTAAAATAACATTCATACATATATTCATAATATAATAATATAATATGTTATACTACAATATATTACTACATTAAAATATATTATGATATATAATATAATACTGAATTATATCATGATATGCTGCATGATATTATAATAAACTATATTACGACATGTTTTATTTTATTTTATTTCAAAGACCGTTCTGTGCAACCCGCCCTGTTCTCCTCTTGTCTGGAACAGTTCCAGCTTCCGACATGTTGATGTGTTATTTGAGGTGCAGCTAAAAACATCTGATCCCCGGTCAGCTGTTCGAAGACGCTGCAAGGTGTCGTTCAACGTACTGCGCCTGCGCAGAAGTCAATGGAATCGCGCGGAGCTAAAGAGCCAAAGATGGTTCTCCTCCTCTGTTTCCGCTTGTTCTTTTCGCTGTTGAATAACTTTTATTTTTGATTTGTAATTTTTTTATTTACTTAACTTTTAATATCAAAGCAATTGGTTATAAATAAATGAATTTCACAAAAGAAATATTAACAATCATTTACCTTTATTTTTATTTAAAAAAATGTCCATATCATAAAATAGGAGCATAATGATAAAAATAATAACAATAATATAATATCCATGATTGAGTGACATTTCCTAATTAAATCCTATTTCACATTTATGTTTGTGCTTAATTTTATTAATATGAGCTGAAATCCCAATGCATAGGGCTGGGTAGAAGTGATGTCATTTGTCCTGGATATTAGCAATATTTAGTGATATTTACTTTTTTTAATCAAACCAACGATCAAAAACTATTTTTAAAAAAATCATTAGAGAGAATTTTGTCCTTTTTCACTATTTAAATGTAGAGAATTTCTGCATCACTGCACACATTCACAAACCAAATCCTGCTTAAAGAAACTGCTTTAATCCTTATCTTTGACCTTATTTAGTAAAATTCTTAAGTGCACTGAACTGCTGAGTAGTATACTACAATTAATACAATATTAATATTAACATATAATATTAAAAATAATGACACAGTGATTGTCTCATGATTTCAAAAATATAATTTTTTTTCTACTTTTGTAAACACCAAACGCTCTGACAAAAATATTTTAAATAGTTTATTGCTACCACAACTAATCTCAGTTCTTATCAAAATATAATCGGTTCCTTGGTAACTTCTAATAATTGTCTTTGAAATGAATATGAATTATTTGTAGGAATCTGTCAGTTACGATAATAAAATGATCATTTTAATCATAACATTATATTCATGCCTTAAAAAAATTGTTAGATTTTTTTGATTACATGCCATAACCGTAACCCTAAATATTTTAATGCAGAATAATAAGATCCATATGAAAGAGGATTAAGACCATTGAAAATTTTTTAAATCTTTAAATTCTGATTTTTTTCAACGAGTTCTCAGTTTAATTGACTCAGAACTCCAAGTCAATTAAACTCAGAATTTAAAAAAATCACAAAAAAATAACTTAAACATCGGTTCTCCTCCTGCACAACTCAAACGTGTACGAGGAGATTAGAGCCACAGACGAAATAGTCTATTCAAATTCAATAATATATCAATAATACTTTACTGATCCCAAAGGAAATTAGATGTTGTTGGAACTCATGTTAATACAAATACTTAAAAAAGAGTTCTTGTGGACAGTGATAGTTGTTGACAGGAAATAGAAACAGAATTAAACAATTAAAACATATATAATTTTTTATTAATTAATAAACAAACAAATAAATAAATAAATTCAGACTTTAATTCTGCCTCCCCCCTCCCCCAAATTTTTGAGATTAATGTCAGAAGTACTGTTTTAAGTGGCCCTCATCCTCTTCCGTAGATTCGGGTTAAATAGAAATCTTCTTGTCCTCTCAGATGTCAGTTTAAAATGCGGCGTGAAGCATCTTGTTGTTTAACCAGATTTACCATCTTTGAAGATGACAGACTCTGACGTAGGACGTGACGTCGCTGCGCCTCCTTCCTATCTCCTCCCATTGTGCGACTGACAGGCTCTTTCTCGGCTTGGACTGGAACACACAGAGGTATGTTCTGTATCTTCCCGTAAAACGAAACCCAGCTAAGTTCCTGTGCATTTCACATGAGTGGGTCGAGTCTCACCAAGAACTGCAGAGGAGTGTCTGTCTCCTCATGTATTTATTTTAATATGAAACTGATGTGGGAAACATTAGAAGTCGACAGGCCCGTCGCTGTTATGTAGCTACCATCTGCTGCTAGCTTGTGATGCGGTCATTTGAATGGAGAACTTGTCTGCATTTGTGCGGATTGTTTGTAATTTAAAAAGTTGAGCTCTTTCACTAACTGACCCTCTTGGTGCTCGCTGTGCTCTCTGTTTTACACTTCGGATTTTAACTTTCCAACCGGAGGCCATTTTACCATCTAACCACCTTGACTGTGAGCTAATGCTAACCAGTTAGCCGGCGAGGGCATGAGGATGTTGGCGTGATAACCTTTTTGTCCCAGTCAGGCTCTCCTTACTGAGATCTCACAAAAGATACTGGACTGTTAATGTCAGAATAAGTCTCACAATGAGCTTTCAATTCTGTTATCCTGAAGTTAAAATAAAAAGCAATGCTGGAGGACAAAGATGTAGAAGCTAAGGTGGTTGGTAAAGTTTATGAATAGACCTCTGTGATATTATATAGAAACATTTAACCCATATTTACCTTAAAAATCTCACATCCCACACATAAACATATGACCTAGTGGTTTGTGCTTTGCAATTTCTAACATTTCATCCTGTTTGAAGGGTTATTGTAGGAGCTACATGGTGAATGTTCTTTTAATAAACTATGAAATACTCTCTCCAAACTGGAAAAGTTAGAATTTCAGCAGATTTAAAGGCTAGATGCAATTAGCATGACATATAAAGTCAGACTATAGTTATATGTTACATATATATTAACAGCTATGTGTGATTTATATCTTCTTGCTGTAATTTACTACCATTAAACAGTTTTATTTCTCACTAATTGAGCTGCACGGAATACCAAGTTTCCTTTGCAGTTTTTGTTGAATTATAAAATGTTTATTGTAATAGTTTATCATAATTTTGTGCTTTTCTACTATTGTGCAGTTGCTGCTTCTGTAAAATGTGGAAATAAGTCATTATATAAATGCTTGAATCTTAAAAATTACTTAAAATCTTTTCCTTTTATTGTTCTGATTCACACAGAATTGCCAATAAAAATGTTCAAAAAGTGTTTAAAGTTTGACTGCTTTCCATAGAGGCCATTTTCTAATTTATTTAAAACATTTAGTGTTTAGTTAACTCATGTTTTACTCAGTTCATTATTATTTATTGGTTGTCAGTTATTAGTGTCAATGTGCAGCGATCAGATTTTCCACTGATTTGCCATTTTGGTTGAATTTTCTTAGTTTTGACGTTTTTTTTCCCCAGCAGCACCATTTTAACGTAGCACCGTAATAAAACCAACCTGGTCTGGAAAACTAGTTTGCCTTTTTATTCAACATTTGTTCAAATTTACTTCCTTATCTTCTGTCAATAAACTTTGCACGTTCTCAATAGACTCTAGCGCTTCGCTAGCTGTTGCTCCATTTAAAAATGGTTCCTGTGTCATTCTGATGATGAAACGTCTTGCAGAACTGAGTGTTGGTGAAAGCCCAGGACAAAGAGTCGCTCACAGACGCGATAGCAGAGAGTTTGCAAAGAGACGGCTTTGTTCTCCGGCTGGAAACATGAGGAAACCAGTTGAGTCCAAACTTTTTACACCAAGAGCCAAATTCCTGTGGTTTCCCCCCGCCCAATTAAAGAGACAAAAATATTTTTATTGTGAATTTTTTGTCATTTACCTGCAGTAAAGTAAGTTAAACAGGTAATTTTTTAATAAAAAAAATACATTAATATGAGGTTTGCCTTAATGTTGTCAGTGATTTAACTTTTTGCACCAATTATTTTCTATTTTTGTTGGTTTAGAAATGTTTTTATTTCACTTCCAGCAACAAAAATAAGAATTTTCTTTACTGTGTTTATCCAAGTATAATGGAGGGGTGTGCCAAGAGCGTTTCTGGGTAAAATAAAATGAAATAAAGAAATCTTCATGTGGTAGTGGTTCCATGTTCCCAAGAATCAGATTTGTACCATTATTAAACTGCAGTCAGGGCCACAAATGGCCCCCGGGCCGCACGTTGGACACCGCCGCGTTAACCAGACAGTAGCTTCGTCTTTTCGGTCGCTTTAAGCGTCGATATCGTCTGGAAATTATGTGCGATATTAAAGCTAGCAGGCTGGTGCTTGTTGTTCTGTAGGTGACCTTCAGCTAACATGGCGTCTTGTTTATGAAACTTAGTGCTCCGTTTCGGATTTATGTTTCTCACAGGTGTAATAAAGAGCGTGATCACAAGGAAGCTACTTTTATTTGTTGTTTCCAGACAATGGCTGTACCTCCCACCTACGCTGACCTTGGAAAATCAGCCAGGGATGTTTTTACAAAGGGATACGGTAAGCAGACGACCTATTTAATCAAGAACAGGTCACAATTGGTCTTTAACATTGTTGTAGCCATTTGTGTTGAATTTAAATCTATCAATTTAGTTTTATTTGGGCAGTTAGAATATATTTAAGTTAGTTTGGAGCCAAAATGTGTAATTCATTTTGTTTGGTAACTTTTAGACCAGTGGTTCCCAAAGTGGGTCGTGGCGGCCCGGCGTCCTGCGCGTTTTCGTTCTCTCCCTGGTGGTAGTAACAACCTTTCCAGCAGGTCAATGTTCTTCTTAGGCATCCAAAGAGCCATTATTGGATCCAGGTGCGTTAAGCCAGGGAGGGAACCAAAACATGCAGGGTGCCGGGCCTCCAGGACCCACTTTGGGCTCCTCTGTTTGAGATGCTCCCATTATTTTAGCGGTGGGCATCTTTTGTTTGTCAGATCTCCGCTGTGACAACCGGAGGTTTTACAAAATTATTTTTGAACTTATTACATCTGAGTAGGTAAACTTTCACTTTCGTCTAAGTTGTAACAGATTTATAGTTAATGTTGTCCATAAACAACACATGCTGTTTCAAACAAATTGAAAGTGCATTTAAAAACCAATCAGAGTGAGGAGGCGGGGCTTAGTGCTGTGTACGCTCTGCTAAATGTCCTAATGGCAGAGAAACAACTTACTGTGACAGAGAAACTGTTTATCTGCATATTGGTGGCTATGCTAACTAGCCTAGCATTTACTATAGGCTCC
This sequence comes from Girardinus metallicus, assembly GCA_903067095.1. NCBI lineage: Eukaryota > Metazoa > Chordata > Actinopteri > Cyprinodontiformes > Poeciliidae > Girardinus > Girardinus metallicus. The sequence goes on from CAEGAE010041007.1 coordinate 24,821, forward strand.
GTTGTTGTGAACCAGCTCGGGGGAAGAGTGATTGGAAGCGCTAAGACCCTCCTCCTTGCTCTGATTGGTTGTACTTCTGCTGTTGGATTTGGGAGAAACCAGAGGAATTAGGAATGGTGGCAGTTTTAACCGATTTTTTAAGTGTTTCCACGGTTACAGCGATGCGTGACCCGCAGTGTAAACTGCAGAGTTTTTCTGCCAGTTACTGAAAAATAAATGCTCAGTTACCTACCAGTGGAAACCAGAAACGAATTCTTTACAAATGCATCAACAAACTGCGTATATGTGCTCTTCCCGTTATTATCTTTTCTTTTTTTTAAATTCTTATTCAAATACCAACTTCCCACCTCCGTAAAGAAACCCTCTGCAGACCTTTTAACATGAAACTGGGTTGGTTTCTGTTTCGGTCTTTATGAAGAAACTAATTTTCACCTAAAATATGAACCTCATTGTTTCATCATTTAAGAAACTGCTTTGATGTTTTGTTATTTTTTGTTTCAGGCTTCGGCCTCATTAAACTGGACTTGAAGACAAAGTCTGATAATGGACTGGTAAGTTTTCCCTGCTGCCTGACTGACTGGTCCAGAATGCAGGAGTTATTTTCTTTTTTTCATAATTTACTTACCAACAACTGATGGCAGAAATGGAAAGAGATTCTCCCATCAGCGTCATTTTCCCTTTTCTCTGGTCACTGTCATTGTAAACTTTCAGTAAACAACAAAAACTGGACCAATTTCCTCGTTTGTTTGTAAAACATTCATAACATTCATCAAATAGTGGTTAAATATTTCATAAAAAGTTACATTTTTAACAGCAGCAAATATGTAAAATTTAAATATTGACCAATATAAAAGAGAAATTAGCTTACTACCCTCTTGCATCTTGATAGAAACCAAACTGTGTATAGTTTTATACCTAAGGAGAATTCATATTTTACATATCAAAACGTCAGTAATTTCCTCAGCTTTAGTTTCAGCCATATTTTATAGAAATGTGGTCAGAAATCAGGGCGCTATGAACATTTTGAGACAATCATCACAAAATGATGATTGGAGCAGTCTGGTGTTGTGGGTTTAAATAAATCATAGCATTATGATGCTAGCATTAGCGGCTAATAGGCTAATTGCTGTCCAAACCAGCAATTTATATCAATGGAGAAATCCTCCAACCGCTAAAATCTGACTCCTCCGTTTTTATTTACATTTGGTGAAGAAGGAAGTTGTTCTCAGTGTTTTCAGAGGATTTCTTGTCGTTGCCTTCAGTAGTTCTTGGTGCAGCGCCCCCACAGGCCAGGAGGGGAACAGTTTTTTTTTTAAACTAACCGCAGCAGCTGGAAATGTAACAAATGTTGCAAGTTTGGTTTCCAATCGACTGTCAGTTTTAATAATACTTTTTCAACTGTATGTGTTCAAAGCAGTAATGTACGTTTATTTTTGGACGTCTATATTGTCAAACCATCGATTTTCCTTCCTGTCTGACCGTGTGCTCATAGTGGCGTGGTTTCCTGTTCTGTGTAACTGAGTGACGTCTTTTGCCTTCAGGAGTTCACCAGCACATGCTCCGGCAACACGGAGACCAGCAAAGTTGCCGGGTCGTTGGAGACCAAATACAAGTGGGCGGAGCGCGGCCTGACCTTCACAGAGAAGTGGAACACCGACAACACCCTGGGGACTGAGATCACCTTGGAGGACCAGGTGATCGCAAAGGGAAAATTACAGATGTTTTTAAGACGGCAAAGATCTGAGTGAGACTGTTGGGAAAATATTCAATGTGCATCTTAAATTTTTCCCAAGCAGTTAGAAAATATTGATTTGTGTTGGAAATGAATCCTGTGCTCTGTTTTAACATGATTCCCTCTTTTTTTTTCCACAGTTAATTAAAGGGCTGAAGCTTACTTTTGATTCCTCCTTCTCTCCAAACACTGGGTAATCACAGCGGCTTTGCCCTGGCACTCGTTGGCAGCTTTTTATAAAAAATAAACTTTCAGATGTTGATTCTTATGTATGACGAGAGTTGAGTAGTAACTACAATTTCAGACGCATTTACTTAAGTAATTTTTGGAAAAAAATTTACTTTTAGGAGTATTTTACTTTTACTTAAGTCATTTCCTGCACAGTTATTGTTTACTTGAGTAAAAATATAGAAGTGTTACTTTTACTGGAGTATATTCTTGGATATTCTACCTTCTGATATTCACAACAGCTATTTGCTTTTTTTCCTCACCAAACGTCCTGCCAGCAAGAAAGGCGGGAAGCTCAAGACGGCCTACAAGTGCGACCACGTCAACCTGGGCTGCGACGTCAACTACGACATCAACGGCACGGCCATCCACGGCGCCGCAGTGGTGGGGTTCGAGGGCTGGCTCGCCGGATACCAGACGACCTTCGAGGCCGGCCGGAACAAGGTCACTCAGAGCAACTTTGCTGTGGGATACAAGACCGATGAGTTCCAGCTCCATACGAACGTGTAAGAACTACAAACACTCAGAAGCTTTTATTGGTTTAGTTTGTAACGGCCAAAAAACATTAATAAAAAAAAAAAAATGCTTTGTGCCAGATTTAGCTAGCAGCCAAATATAATAAAGCAAAGATCTGAGTGAGATCTCGGTGTTTGTGGGGACATTGACGGTCCCCACAAACAGTATACTGTTTGTGGGGACACTGCAAAAAGTCACCGAAGTACAACAATGTAAACATGTTGCATCATGACGTTGGATGCACAAGATCCCACCAAAACTGCTCGCTAATGATAAGTTGTCAAGTTATCAACAAAACGAGCTACGTCTTCAATGTACTCGTGATATATAAAATAAAAGGAATGCAGTGCTTTGCTACTAATGGTCAACACTTTGACGGCTAGAAAACAAGGTCAGGAAAAAGTTTTATTAAAAAAAATAAAAGTAAGTGAGAGGGAAGTAGCTCAGTTATGCTAGCTTGACTATGACAAACGTAACGTGGATGTGCTGCAGAATTTGGTGTTTCGGTTCAGTTAAAGTAAAAAAAAGGCGACCTACACACAAACTGATCATCAGTAGAGCAGAAGTTTAAAGGTTTTCTGTTTAAAGGCCGGCAGTAAATCAATCAATCACATAATAAATTAAAATGAGCTCAATAATCTCCATTTGCTTCTTTTATCGTTTTTCTCTTTTTTTATCTAAACACCAAAAACTGGATGATAAAAGTTTTCAATCTACTATTTTGGTCTCAATTATGCCTTTTTTAAGGATAATTTTGTTTAATTTTGACTTCATAATTCACTTTATTTGTTTCTTTAGTGTTTTTTATTTATTTTGGATATTTAAAATGTTCCAGTGTTAAATGGTTATTAATGTTTCAGAATGTGTTCTTGCATTATAATGACATTATTACTACTTTATTTCTGGAAAATGTCTCAAAACGACAATATATAACTCACAACTCAATCGTGAGTTGTTTTGTTTTTAAACTGTGTATTCTATCAAATAATGCTTCATTTTTCTACCTATTCTAATAAATAACCTATTTTAATTGTTTTCTATAAGCTGGATCTTTTAGTTTTCTGTAAGTTGGATCTTTTTATGGCCAGGTAATTTACTATATAAGTCAGATGAGGTGACGGTGAGCGTGAGGGACGGGGCTTGTTCCTGCTGTTTCCCCTGGTAAATCCTCTGAAGTCTTTATGTAAGGTCAGACAAACGTGGACTAAAGGTAACCTGCTGGTTCTTTACAGCAACGATGGCACCGAGTTTGGCGGGTCGATCTACCAGAAGGTGAACAAGCAGCTGGAGACGGCCGTCAACTTGTCCTGGACCGCAGGAAACAGCAACACCCGCTTTGGCATCGCCGCCAAATACCAGATCGATTCTGACGCGTCTTTCTCCGTGAGTTTCATGTTTTTATTTCAAAACGGTTGTTAAAAACAGGAAAACAGATAAACAGTAGTACAAAATAACTAGCTTACCACTACATGTCTGAAGTGGTAAACACTTATTTATTCCTTCCCTTATCTCAACTTAATGAGATATGTTTCTTACCGACCCAATAATTATCAGAAATTTGTAATTAAAACCACATTATGGTATTCAAATTCAAAAATACTTTTATTATTCCCAAAGACAAATTAAATATTATTATATAATTGCTATATAATTTATTATGAATAAAATTCAAATGCCAAAATCATTAAGAAAAGGCTTCAGTGTCGGAAAATATTTTGTTTTCCAGCCACATTGTGTGATTTTTTTTTTTTATAGCTAAATCCAGTAATTATTTTACCTTCAGTTATAGAAATGCTACATCTATCAAACATGACTTAAAGGGTCTCTGTCCCTTTAAGAAGCTTCTACTCTGTTTACTCTGTCAGTAGGAGTAAACACCTTTAAAACAAACTTCTCTGCCTTTTTTAAATTTTATCTGCTCAATAATAAACAAAAAGTGTAAAATGTGATTTAAATCAACAAAATAGTTTGATTTTTGGGAATCATGGTTGATTCAAAACATGAAAAGGTTTCGTCTTTTATTATCAGACAGGTTCAACTTTTAGGGATTGATTGTTTTCTTATTTGAGCTGTAGATGATTTGAGTTTGAGCAACAGTCGAAGTTCCTGGATGAAAGCAGAAACATTGAAAAATAGTCCAGCTGCAGCAGATTTACTCCTTTCTAGGAAGGAGGGGGCCGCACAAAATCCTCCAGAGGGCCGTAAATGGCCCCTGGGCCACACTTTGGACATCCCTTCCTTAAAAGCACCAGTTCTTTTTGTTTTTAATCATCACGAACAAGCGGCCATGTTGTTTAACCGCAGTGCCTCAGACGCGTTCCTGCCTGGGAAAAGAGCTGCAGGTCTTTTCACGATCACAAACCCAAACAGGAAGTCTGCGTACTACAGAAAGATCTCTGCTAATTCAGTCCCGTCTATCACATTAGTCCTAAGTCCCACTTTCCCCAGAGCCAATTAGTGCGGCTGGTTGTTTGTGTCGTCATTTAGGCCCATTTCTATTTGAAGTGACTCGGCGTCTGCTGAACATTTTGACTCTCAGCCCAATTCTACAAAACAGATTTGAACCGTTCTTGGCACTTTTATTGTTTAATTAAATTATGACTAAAAAATAGTTTCTAAATGGTTACATTTGTTTAATATGTTTATATTCCTTTAACTCTGGGGTCTGTTTTTTAGTGTTTGATTTCTGAACATTTGATCTGTGTTTTCCTGACAGGCGAAGGTGAACAACTCCAGCCTTATTGGACTGGGCTACACTCAGAATATTAAGCCAGGTGAGTTCAGCCTTCAGGTAACTTAAAGGGTTTATTTTATCTTTTTTTTTTTTTTACACATTTTCCTAATCGATTCTGTTTATTGGTCATATTCATCTCTAGGTTCTCAGTCTAGAAACGTGGAAAAGCTAAATGGAAAGAAACACTGAATTTATCTAATTATTTAGCAGAAACATGCCTGAGAAATGCTCCAATTCTGACCAGCATTGTTACGCTGGAGTATCACCAGATTCCTTACGAGTTAGCATTAGCTTGCTATTCTCGTTACCGTCTTTTAAGTAAAAAAGGTGTGAAGTATCACTGCAGTACGTTGTCTAGTTACCTTCATAAATGCCGTCTGTCTTTTCGGTGTTTGTGAACATTTAGGGAGAGTCGGAGTGGCTCGCTCCATTGTTTACCAAAACGCATCACACATTATTTTAATGCTTCTGCTACAAAAATCTTAAATTTTATCCCCCAAAAATGATTAATTTTTCAGCAATTTTCAACAGTTGTTTTCTCTTTGCCATTTGTCATCATTCCTGATATAAAAGTGTAGATTTAGTTTTATTTTGGTCAGTCACAGTCTAATATTATATAATATACATTTAAAGTCTCCATATACTGTATATACCATCATTATACAGTCATAAAATTGCAACAGCAGTAAAGGCTAAACTTCTGCTCTGCAGCAGCTGAATTAAAAACTTTTAGATTTCATTTTTGATAGTTTTCTAACTATTGACGTAAAATTATGATCCAAAGATTACATTACATTTTTAGAATTTGCTCTTTTCTATTTATACATATTAAATCAAAGAGTGTTTGGAGGATTCAGTTATGTGTGTTTGAGGCATGTGAAACTTTGTTTTTACTTTTATCAAAATAATAATTCCATTATTGTTACATTTTTAAGTATCTCAGTTTAGTCTAGAAATATTGAATGTTTTAATACTTACTAGTGGTTTCTGCTTAGCAGTAATATTGAGGATATTTAAACATATTCAGATGTCTGAACCTTTTATTTCCTGGATAGTTGAGGTTTCTATCCAGGATATTGTTGCAGTGCAGTAAAAGTGAACGTCTAAATGTTTGTTCCTGCAGGTGTGAAGCTGACGCTTTCTGCTCTCCTGGATGGTAAAAACATCAACACCGGCGGCCACAAGCTCGGCGTGGGTCTGGAGTTCCAGGCGTAGACGGAAAAGACTACAGCTTTCCTCTTGTCCCCACACACTTATTCCTCACCCAACAATATCTTAAACCCTCTGAGTAGTCCAGGCCCTTGTCTCCCCTTGAAATGTTACAGGTGGAAGTAAGTGAAGGTGAAACAAATCCAGTTTTAAAGGACCATATTTATGTTCAAAAGCCCAGTTTAGAACAAAGCTGTGAGAACCGAATGCTTCTGTACATCAAGTCAGTTTCATGCTTTTGTTACTTTTAATCAATTGAAAAAGGGAAAAGCCCCACAATTAGCATGCAATTCTATTGTTACCGCTCCAGGTGGCGCTGTTACTTAGCTGTAGAAAGCACTTCTCACTCAGAAGACCTGGTGGTCATGAAACGTTTCCTTCAAACATTTCCGCACTGAGAGTTCCTGTCTGTCTTTGGTGAATTGAACAGCGCGAGGGGTTAGCTCTGAGCGACACTACGTCCCAACGCGTACATTATTCTGTGTTTTTGTCTCACCTGTCTTTTGTGTCTGTGCTTTTGGTGTTTTTTTTTTTGGTTACATATAGCAACAGAGAATACTATTTTATTGAGGGTGTTGCCTAGTTTTAGATCCACTCGAAGTCTTAAGAAGGCAAAGACGTGTCAGCCCTCGCAGGTAAACTGTCAAGCACGTAACTGATGAAGAGTGTGTGCTTCTGGATGGAGGATGAAATGAAAGGATCAGAAACACTCCAAGGAAAAGTTTTGTCTTCCACAACGGATTATTGGATTCATGGTTATTGTACTTGACAGTTTTGTCATTTCCTGGTCTAAATAAAGAACATCTTGAACCAATTTCTTCTCTCTCCCTTTTTCTAATTTGATAACCTTGGTACAAATAAACAACCTTTGACCTTTTTGTCACAACTCCAAAGCTGGGTAGTGACTAGTTACTTGAGTAACTTTTTTGTAAAAAAAATGTACTTTTAGGAGTATTTCTACTACGCTGTAATTTTTTATTATGAAGTATCTCCACTCTTACTGGAATAAACTTTCTGGATTTTCTACCCACTGGATGAAAATCAAACATGTTTTAACCAAAAATTCATACAATCATATGATTCACAGTTGTTTTTCTCAAAGGTTGGACGCTGCCGACAAATAATGCAAAACCCTAAAAACTATTTTTTCACTATTCCACTTCATCTACAACTTCCTACCAATGAGATGAAATGTGAACAGTTTGTGCAAACAAAACCCGGAACAGTCCACGTTAATACAACAAAGCATTCCTGCCACTGAAACGGCCCTAACCTGCTGGAGTGGCCAAAGGTCACCTGGGACTGTCTGCAAACAGGAGGGTTGAGTTTACTGCCGAGCTCTTTCTGACACTCTCCAGCAGGATTTATGGATTCACTTCCTGCCTTAATGTAGCAGGGGGTGTGATGACGAGCCCTCTTTTGATGGAGGGAAAATGTCTAACTTCTAAATTAGAACCATCAGAAGACTCATATTGCATTGCCACTGCTCTGACTGGACGCATATTTTACACACAGCTTCCCCTTTTTAGCATAAATGGTTCCTCTTTAGGTGTAAGTAGGTTTTCTGATCTTCGGTGATTGTGAAACTAACTGAAGAAATGTCAGATTAAGGAACAGCAAAAAAAAAAACTAAGAAAAAGAGGGTGAGCCTCATAACCGTCAGTCGGCAAGTAGCCTGGGTAGGACTGATGCTGTACTGGTGAGGGAGGAGCTATCCTCTTGAATAGAAGATAAATGTGGCGTTTCTTGGTAGCTGGGAATTATGTTACACTTTAAGCTCCATTTGTAATATAGAAGGCAAGCAGTGAATCTGGTATGCATTCCTGTTGATTTTCCCACAAACTCCACCCACCGAGGCGCAGCTCTCTGCTCCCCGGCTAAAGAATGATGCGCGGCCATGCGCAGAGAAACGCCCCACCCACCGTGCGTATCAGGCCACCGTAAAGCCCGCCCCCTTTCAGTCACTCATCAACATGGCGGCGCACAGAAATTCGATGCAAAGCTGGAGAAATATCTACGTCTTTTGTTTGCTTACTGTCCTCCAGCTGTGGTTTAACGTCTGCCTTTCAGCTCCAAGTAACAAAACACCAGGTACGGCGCCGGCGTGTCTTCATGTGCTGTGAGAATATCTCTAGTAACAGGAGGCTAGCTACTGTGGCTAGTTAGCATGAAACGTTAGCAACCAGTGGTGTTAGTTTGGACTGTTGACAGCCTGGTTTTGAATAGGCAACTGCATAAATTGTTGATTTTATTTTTGTTTTTCTCTGGCTAATGTGTCATGTGATAATAGGTCGTAGCAGAAAGGTGGTTTTTGTTTTGTTTGTTTAAACCAAATCGAAATATCTTAGCTAACGTTTCTAATACATAAAACCGAAAATATCCGAGCGTGATGTTCAGCTTTACCCAGAAGTAAAACCAAATGTAGCCTCACTCCTGTAAAATAGCACTATTTCATCATATCTTACTTAGGTAAAGGTAAAAAGTTTACTATCTGATCAGAACATCTGATTTCATATTTTACAACGAACTAACTACTAATTAACTAAAATATATATACGTCATATGCAAATTTTGTTATTTTAAGAACTAAATGACATAATGTATACAAATAGTTTGAATACAAAAACCGATTTTAAGCAGAACAAATCAGTTTTATTAATTTTAAGTCTAATAAAATTAGTCTTAAATTAATTTTATTTAAGTGTATGTTTGAATGGCGTAAACTACTTGGTGATTATATATTCTATCGTCTTGATCTACAAACATGACATCAGATATTTAAAGGGCCAGTTTCATGTAAGGTCAACATTGTAGAGTTTTCCATCATGTTCCCATGTTATTCCCCCACGAAGACCCGGAGCGTCGCCTTGATTACTTCATGCATGTTTGACAAATCCTTTAATCTCCATGGCAACCGTTCAGCTGAGCAAAACGCCTGGGTGGACGTAGCCCCGCCTTCGAGGCGCAGCTCCTCCCTCGCTCAGTGGAGCAGCAGCTTAAAGGTTTTCTGTTTGAAGGCCTGTAGCAATAAATTGATCCCATGATAAATTGAAACAAACTCAATAATTTCCATTCGCATGACTTTTTCTCTTTCTGCCAAAAACTGGATGGAAAGTCTTCAGTCTGGTGTTTTGGTCTCCGCTAACCGTTTTTTAAGGAATAATTTTGTTTACAGAGACTTTATAATTCATTTTCTTTGTTGTTTTGTTTATTTATTTTGGATATTTAAAATGCCGTCCAGTTACAGGGCTAAATGTCCGTGAGAATGAGTTCTTGGATTATTATGCCATTAAATTACCATAACTGTTATTGAAAAATGGTCTCAAAACAACAATATTATCGTTCATCTCAGTGACTTTTAGGATCATTTGGTTTCCAGCAACATTTGTTTTCGTGACGGATGCAGTTTTGGCTTTTATTTCAGTTTTATTTTTAATAAAATGAAAAGGTGTGATTAGTTAACATTTGAACTGTGAGCGTAGCGCCTTTATGTGAGGAATTTAAAGGATTTTACTGTTTAAGTTTCAGATTCTACTTTCATTTAACCTTTGTTACATTATTAATGTAAATGTTTGACTTTCTAGGAGAGTTTAAGGAAACCTGTCTATGTCCTGAATGTCTCTCATGTTTTACTCAGACAAACTAAACAAGCGGCTCCTGTTTAGGGATTATTTACGCTGGCGAAGGCCCCTGACTTTGAATAGGCCCTTTCTTCTCTCGGGGGCGTCTTACTGCACACTCAAAGTCGTCAGTGTTCGCCTCCCGTTCGAGGCAACGCCTCTTTTTCCCTGAGCAGGAAATAATGGCAACACTTGTTTGGTTCATGTTGTCACTGAGATGCATTTGGTTTATAGTTGCAGGCTGCAGTTTGCTGGAAACTTAAGCGTTTGTAAAAGAAAAAAAGAAAAAGGAATTAAATAAATTGCATGTTTGTTTGAACAGGAGGCAAGATAAAATTAACAACTACAGTCACTGATGTTCAAATTCTTTGAGACAAATTCTCTTTGGCCAAAATACATAATTTACAAGAAAAACATTCAGGTGCGCCGAAGTTGTAGGAAAAATATCGGGGTGTGAATACTTCTGCCAGCAGGTTTATTTAAATGTCCATAAATAATAATAAATAAATGTTTTAGCAGGAGAATGCAGTCGATTCACTTGGAGACGTGATGAATTTGGGCCAGAACGACACAATAATTCAAATGATTGTAATATTTGTTGAAGGGAAGTCTTCTTGTGTATTTCTATTTCCGCTTTGTTTTGGGCGTCATGTTTCATTCTGAATATTTAAAATGTCTTCCAGTTTCAGTGTTCAGAGTTCTTCATGAAATTAAAGTTTATAGTTGAAAAAGCAATCTATATTATCAGTATATTAAAATGTTGCCAAAATGAACAACTTTGTGTGTCACAATAACGTCTCGGTTTGAATTGGCATTTTCTGCATTTTTTTTCTCATGTCTTTATGAGGAACATGTTTTATTTTCAGCTTCAGGTTTTTATCACACAGACATGCCAATAAGACGATACAAGTTTTTATTTTTCTGTTTTTACTGCAGTATATTTATAGACAGACACGTGGTGAATATCAATAGATAATACATCTGATATTCACTGAACTCCCATCCAGAACCGCATGGCATCCTGGGAGATGTAGGCAGAGGAAAGGCTTTAACCTCTCAAAGCTAGGTATGCTAGGTTAGTGGAATCAGCTAACTCACTTGTTCTTTGGAAATCCTAGCAACTCACCCACTCTGGTTGCCTAGCAACAACTTGTTGGGTAACTTGCACAGCAGCAGTTTAAAGTTTCTCCACCATTCCTCATAAGTGCTTTACAGTAAAACACAACGGAGAGAAAACTGTGGATAAAACCGGAAACGTCACAACACCGGCTTGGCTGCATTTCAGATATTTAAGACAAAAAACTAATCAATAATTATCCGTGTCGACAATCATGGATATTGATATACATACATATTTTTTGTTATTTCTCTCCATCAGGTTTGCAGAATCCTCATACAACACAGCCACAACCTAATTTGATCAAGTTGAATGAGACAGCAGCTCCGACAAACGCGTCCACAGATGGAGTGAAAAGGAGTACACCACGTCCAAAGCTCGCATCAACAACCGCTGCCCCCAAACCGACACCTGTCGAGGAAAAGACGATCCGTCAAGGAGAACCCACCACGCAGCTTTCAGCACAGAGCAGGAAAGACGCTACCAGCGTGCTCCATCCACCAAAGATTACGGAAGAACCGACGAAAGAAACGACGGAAGAAACGACGGAAGAACCGACGGAAGAAACGACGGAAGAGGACGGCGTGAAGGCGACTTCTTCTCCCACCGCCAACATCAAGGTGACCCAGCCAACAGGTGAGCCAGATGTCCAGCACACCCCCACAGCAGAAAGCGTCGATCCACAGCTGGATACGGGGAAGAAAACGGAAATCGTTCCAGAACCTTCACCCACCGAACCTGCGGAAGACTACAAGGTTTACGATGAAGACGTTATCGTTTACGAAGGGAGAAAGGAAAATAAAGGGCGACTCGACACCAAGCAGCCGGTTAATGTGGTGGAGGAAGTCGACAGCTTCAGCTCAGAGGAACAGGACTCCCACTTCTTCTTCCATCTGGTCATCCTGGCCTTCCTGGTGGCCGTCGTCTACATCACCTATCACAACAAGAGGAAGGTGAGGCCTGGACGTTTGCTGGTAATCAGTCGAGTTTGGATAAACAGTAACTGTGCAGTTTCCTGGGGTGTGTGGAGAATCGATGTTTTCATCTGAGTTTATCTCTCAGACTTTGTGTTTCATCAGCCTGGCGGCCTCCAGGCGTTACTTTCCCCCCACCAGGCTGAGTGTTGTTTGTTTTAAAAACGGTTTTCTATGCAGGTTTTTTTATTTTTCAATAGTTGAAGCATTGAACTGAGTTCACACCCTATTTACAAATTATGATGCTTGTGCACCTCCGGATTTTTGTAACTTTTAGCATTTATTAGCATAAAACTGGTGAGACACTAGCGAACAGCGCTAGCGCCGCTACCACTTAGCATAGCAGGTTTTCTGGGGGAAACTGTCCATTACATGTTTACACAATATGAACCACTTCCTGCTGGAGGGCAAAAGCTGCTCGCTAACGATGGCTAGCTTTGGTTTTAGCTGCCAAGTTGTCAACATAAAGCGCCAAATTCTGACTTTCCTCCCTCCTAACTTTCTTTTTTCTGCCTTTTTTTGTTCTTGTTTTTTCATTGACCCTAATCCTCTTCCGTACTGAGCTGGTGGGTTTTCAGCCTTGATTTAAAGGAAATCAGTGTTTCATCAGTTTTGCAGTTTGAAGCGCAGGGTTGATTCGTCTGTTTGTCCTCCTGCCAACCAGACAATAGTTTCAGTTGACCAAACAAATCGATGTTCGTCAGTCTGATCCCTTTAATTTCTGTCGTTTCTCTCCATCTGCTCCTGTTTTCCAGATCTTCCTGCTGGTTCAGAGCCGCCGTTGGAAGGAGGGTTTATGTTCCCGTAACAACGTGGAATATCAGCGCCTGGACCAGAACGTCAACGAAGCCATGCCGTCCCTCAAGATGACCAAAGATTATATTTTTTGATTGAGGCTCCTGTAAACGGAAATCCAGCTGCTTATCTGATCACTCGCATAAACTAGAGAGGCTTTGCTTTGTTTCAAAAATCATGTTTTACTTTGCAACAGCGGAAATAATTTACTATTTGTTGGAGTAGAACTGGACAGATTGTTGCCTTTTTTTTTTTTTTTGAGATTTTCTGTATTTTAATGTTTTCTTCATTTTTAAAATAATTATTGTGGAAGTTTTTTTTTTTTCTTACATCTTTGTGTATTTTTTTTTTTATTAAAGCTCAAAGATAGTTGAATGAATAAGGTGATGTAACATTCCTAATTGCTGTATTTCCACCTGTAAATGTAGATTTCTCTCAGCGTTCAAACCAAGCTGTACACTGGCACGTAAAGCACTTTGTGTCATTTATATAAAAAGCATTAACTAAGCAGAGCAGCCATGTAAAATAATGAAATAAATTAACACCTGTGTGTAAACTGATCTACCTTAATTGCGCCTTGTAGGTAAAGTGAAGGAAATATTAGCCACCAGACTTTTTCGTTCTGTACAGATCATTTTAAAACATCCAGGGACGGTTTAATGTTTAGGGGGTTTTATTTTTTATTGGATCTAATAAATATAATTTGCACTTTTAAATAGTTTCAGACAATGCACAGTGCCCTCCTGCATTACACAGCTTTGGTTTACGGATGTGAATAAAATGGTAACGTGTTTTTAAGGATAAGCATTTGATCAGGGGAGGAATAATCTTCAGGTGACGGATAATCTTGTATGTTTAAGCCATTTAAGAACAGGTTGATGCTGTGGAGAATGGAACGTACTCATTTATAGGAATCTTTTATTGCCGGGCTTCTGTGTTCGATTGCTTTATGTTTTAATTACCGGGTTCCTCCAGATTTCGCTGTGCAGATGTTCTGTGGCCTCCTGCTTTATGGCTTCACTGAAATCTCTGTCAAACCAAAAGTCACTGCAGCGTCCACTTTTACTCCCATTTACCAGGAAAATGTGCAGCAAGTAAAGGATTTAGTTATTTCAGGGTATTGCCCCTTTCATGCCTTTTTGTGAAATGCCATGAAACACCATAACCTTTTAGACGTGTCCAGGTGTTTTCTGTGTAACACATGGTAGTTAAAATATGAGATATGCTCTTATGATCTACTGCAATCAACGCTACACTGTACAATCGTTTTCTCAATAAAGCACAAATGATATAAATGTTACGTTTTGGTGCTTTTCTTGTGGTGCAGGTTGGTGTCTTTAGTGAGAGGGCTGCTGAGTTTCCATTACAAATGTGCGCAAATATTTGTCTATTTTCTGCTAAAGTCGGAAAAAACAATTTCGCAAAATGTGGCTCCCACCACCAGCAACCCTCCCGACCCCGTTAAGGGACTAAGGGTGAACAGAAAATGGATGGATGGATGGGTGGCTCCCACCAGTCTGAACCGGAAGTGATCCGCGCCACGCTAGCTTAGCTTAGCTGAAGCACAGACACGAACCAACAAAAAGAAAATACGTGGAAACTCCACTGACCAATGCGCAAGAGAAAAATGCATGAACAAAATGGCTGCCGTCAGGATGTGGGATGACGTCTCTGCTGTGACATAGTTCACTAACTAATGAACAGCAGCAACATGGAGGAGCAATCAACGTTTAAATGGATTTGAAAAGAAGCAGGAAGTCTTCATGTGAACAACAGGGTTCTGGTGAGTTCATGTCGTAACGAACACGTAGGCTACATGTCCGTCTTAGCTAGCAGACAGAAGCTACATTAGCCAAGCTAATTTAGCTAAGTTCAGCTTCGGCAGTAAATATCACTGATATTTATCTTGGTGTTCCACGGAGGTGGGTAGAGGACTCAAACAGTGATCGAGTAATAGCTGTAATGCACTTATATAGACTGTAAGTTAGATAGGAACGAAGGGAGCGCTAATCCCGAGCTTGTTGTCATAGTAACTCCGTAACAACTGCCCGCCAAGATGGCTGTCGGTTACAAAGTTCCCAGTAGAGTGGCGTCACATGAGAACTGTGTTCCGTTAAATAAGAAATTAAAATAAAATTAAAAGTTGAGTGGAAGGTAAAAATGAGGTAAAAAAGCTGCACAAGCAGCAGTGAAAACTGCAGCCTTTTGATTGTAAATCCCATCTTGGATGAATCGGGAGGCTGGCCTGCGGATCGAGGGCGACAGGGCAGTCGTTTCCATGACAACTACATCCCGTGGGTTGTTACTCAAGACATTATGTGTTTTACCTGAACAAACTAGAAAAAGGGCTTTAGCGTTTGAACATTCATGCTTCACAATCTTCTCAAGGCTGTTGCAACTTGTTTGCCTTTTTCTACCAAATGTTTTTCTTCCACTAAACTTTTTTGTACAAATTAGTGTGGCGCTTATCGTCTGTCATGCTGTCTGCTAGAAAAGCAGCCGTTTTTCTTGTGATTGTGTACATAATACAACATTTCTGTTTCTGATGTAACATTAAAATTTATTTTGATAAACTGAATATTTTGCTGTAATCCTGCATCTGTGTAAATAATAAACTTAAATAGTTACTTTACTGATTTTCTAAACTATTGCACCAGCATTTTGTCATTCTAAAAGGAACATTAATGCATGTTGTCAGCAATCACTTAGAGTAAAACTCCAGTTATTTGTGTTCAATTTGAGAAAGATAAAAATAAACGTTGATTTATAGTAAAACAAGTTGGTTAAAACCATGAAAACTGGAAACAATTGCTGCAACCTGACACTCCACCGCCAGGAGGCAGTATGCACACACGTGTAGAGGTTCAAAAGCAACAAGCGTTTCCAGTTATCTGATTTTTTTATTTGTTTTGCGACGTCTTTATGAATTGAAAGAAGAGGAATGGCAGCATTTATATTTCTGATTTGTACTGAAGGCAAATAACCTCATTTTAATCGTTTTTTTGTCTCTTTTGCAATTTTACTAAGAGAAGCTTGGAAATGATTTAATTTGCTATTTAGGTTTGTCACAGAGGAATAAATTACACTAAAATTGACTTTCTGGATTGAGAGGAAAGGGGTAGAAGTTTGCTAACAGCAGACAAAAAGCCCAAAATGGGATGTATTGTTCCTTTTCCCCCAAATGTCTCTGTGATGAATGGCTGCCACAGTCTGTTCCTGCAGCTGAATTAGTTTTAATGTACCACAGGCCTGCGCCCAAACATATTGCCTGGTCAGATTCTGACAAAGCCCCCCTAAATCATCCAACTTTGATGTGAATTGTTGCACCAAACAACAGAGCATATTATGCACCAGACCTCACCGCTTGTGCACTGTTGAAATTACAGCCAGCACTTAAGTGCGCAATTTTTCAGAGGTGCAATCTTACTTAAAGTGCTTAAAGTGTCGGCAGTTCAATTCAGAAACAAGACCGAATATTTACATTCCAGTGCAATCAATGAAAACCAAACAGGCACAGGAAGATGTTTACACATCTAGTCTGTTTGTCTGCAGACTTTAAAAGTTCTGCAAATAAACAGAGAGGATGCAAAACAACGGGGAGGAAATGACTGCAGAGCCTGAGCCGCAAAGTGGAACCATCATGCAGAAAAAACCGTTTTTGGGTTTTATTGACTGAAGAAGACAGAGCTGTGGTGAAGTATTCATATTTCTGAATCAGGAGGATTTTATGTGATGGATCAGCAGAAAATACAAAATGTCTTTCAAATAATCTGAAAAGTGCGGTGTGTGTTAGTATTTGGAGTTAATATTTGGTGCAGCTGAATATTTTTGGGGTGGTTTGCACACCGACTGAGATAGTTATTTAGGGCAGAAGCGATTCCTGGAGCGATTCAGTTCCTCGATTATTAAAATCCCTTAAGGAAAACTGATCCGCCTCGAAGCCTCGTTATATTATGTGTTATTATTTAGCTCCGTGTTCCGGCCGGGACTTTATTTACTCTCTCACTTCCGCCTGAGTTGTTGACCAAAGCTAAGTGTTAGCAGCATAACGTCCAGTTTTCAGGTTCTGCTGGGAGGATTTTATTGAGTCATGATAATGTTCGGGTTTTTGTCTTTTTCCGGGACCAATAAGCATCTTAAAATGAC
>CAEGAE010041008.1:0-12579 GCA_903067095.1 Girardinus metallicus
AGCCAGAGCTAACGCGGCGGGTTTTAAACTGTTACCTTGAGTTCTCCAAAGAAACATAATTCCTCACAGCAAGTTGATGTAAATATCCTGCAGCAGCAACCTATCTTTTAGGAATAAATCTGCTCCGCTAGTGAAATGCTCAGAGCAACAAAGATGCTTGCAATCCGGCTTTAAAAAAAGAGAAAAAATTAAGCGATTTTTTTTATTATTATTATTTTCCTAAAAACATAAACAAGCACTGCTTAGTCTGGGGCGAGGGGGTAGGAAAGCATGGCGGGCCGCCAGGCTTATAATACACTTGGGAAACCCTGGGGTGTGTTTACTTGTTAATTTGAATCCACACGGTATCTCCAAGCAGTTAGGTAAAGCTTCACCTTCAGAAGAATTTATTTTATTAGGTCAGAACTAAGCCAAAGGAATCAGGCCGGAGCAGCATTCTGCCTTAGGCCCGGCTGTTAAGCTATCACTACAAGCCGGTCCAACTCCATTTTTCAGAAACAAAGAACGAGCTAAACTACTTCTGACGGTTGTTCTGATTTACACGATAACTGAAGCTGCAAGATAATACCTGTCTATAACTGTTTTTCAGTAATAGCCTCATATAAGTATCAATACAATCAATAAAGAACACAATTTTATGTTTCATTCAGACATCATGGTATTTTATTCCTTTCAAAAATTAAAATACACCTTCATATCCTTTGACAATACAGTACATCTTTCACAACCAAAGCACAACCAATAAAATAAAATAAAAAAAATAAGCATAAACTCACATGACAGGCATGAAAACAACTAAATAACACCACAGGTTTGATTACAGAATGTACTGACAAATCTTCACAAATACAGGAACCACAAAAAAAAACTAAATGCATGCAAACAGAAACAATCTGTATAGAAGAGTGATTCTAGCACTTAGTTCAGTTTTCACTGCTTGTTGCTGATGTGAAAAAAATCAGTGAACGTTAAGCTCAAGGATGTTTTTGTTGGAAACGGCAAACGGCAATGGAGAACTTCTGGGACACAGTGTTCTTTTCTGGGGGGGGGGTAGTGGGACAAACAACTTGACATTTAAAGATTGTAAACTAAACAAAGCTGCAGGGGGAGACATAAAAAGAGGAGGAAAAGAAGAAGCTGAAAATGATGGACAGAAGAAACGTGACTAACTGTTCTGTCTGCTTGGCTTTTTGTGGAGTTCAGAATTTCAAGTTGGAATCAAACATTTGCTCCACGTTCTACTGCTACAGTGAAATTCGTGTTTACTGCCACATGTATGTTGCCTAGTACGTAATTACAGCATAGCAGCATGCCAAGTTTCCCAAACTGTAATATTATGTTCATGTGTTGACATAAATGCAATTTTTAAAGTTTGAGTGACGAGAAATCCATCAAGCAAGCCCAGTGTTGGAATACTAAAAGTACTCAGTGAGAATCCACATCCTGCTTCTTCAAATAATTCTATTATTTTTCACAAGCGTAATTTAAAAATACATTGTAAATTGTTGCACTGCTATAACTATTTTCTCTAAAATGGCCTGTTTTAACCCCGGTCACTTTAAAAGGTTGCTGTTTTCGGATTGGCCAGCTGTGGATTCAGTACCAAATTTGCTACTGAACTACATAATCTCAACTTGTTATCACAGTGACTTCATAAGGTTCTTATAAGTGATCTGTTTTACTGTGCTTTGCAAAAGTGATTATCATTTTTCACATTTATCACAATTCATCTACAACATTTCATTCAAAGTCATTTATTGGTATTTCATGTGATCGGTTAATAGAGTGGTGTGTCTTATTCATTTTGAGTAAAACTGAAGCTCAAGGTCTTCACACCAGAGGCCAATAGTAGTTCTAGACTAACACTCCACATTCAACTTAACATACCATCACCAGTGTGAAACCTTCCAGCAGAACGACCCAAATCATACAGTCAGAACTCCGTTGGGTTAGTTCAAATTAAAGCAGATTTTGTGGTTTTGAAAGGCCCAGTCAAAGTCCAAAGCTAAATCTAGTTGAGAAGTTGTGGGAAAATCTAAACAGTGGCATGTACAGACATTCTTCATCCAGTTTGAACATTAGTCATTTCCAAAGAGGAAATGACTAATATTACTTGTCGGTGTGCAGAGTAGCTAAGAAACACCACCCATAAAGCAACTTCTTGTTGGTTCCTCCAACCGTTGACCCGATCTAACCTGCAACATTCCACTGGCATATTATGGACTACATAAAATCACCAACAAAATATAATAAAGTTTGTGGTTTTAAAGAAAGTAATGAAATAAAGTAGGCACAGTAAAGGCAGTGCTTTCCACAGACCAGTGATTCTCCTTTATTCTGGTCTTTCTATGAATAAAGTTCCTTCTCCACAGCCGAGGCTTTAATCAGTTTCTTCCCCAGTCAGCCCGACCAGATTCATCTCCATTTGAAGATTCTATTTTTTCCGTTTTTTAAAAACCACCTTATTAGTAGTACAAGGCAGATCTAGCCAAGCGCTTTGATTGGAAGCAGACTGAATTTGTTGATTGGCCCATGGATTTAAGTCAACAACATCTCAACCACCTTCATCAAACTATGACGATACCATAATATTCATAGTTTCATGGTCAGACCTTCAGAACCAAACCTTTTCATTAGTTGTGTTGGAAGAGCCCATTCACCGTGAATTGCTCAGGGCAACGAACAAATTAACCAAAAGATGTCAGAGAATCTGGTCTCCTATGGGTACAAGCGCAAAATAAAATATCATCAGCAGGTCATCACCCACATAGTGAGGAACACTCTGCCAATAGAAACACACCCGACTGGGCCAGAACGGAACCAGATATTAACCGCAGAGAGTGAGACTTGTCATTGGAGAAGGAGCTCAACATGCCCAGAGTGAAGCCAAGCCGGCCCTTATGGTTCCCCCCAAACCTTCCTACCTCTCTGCTCAAATCTGGAATTTCAATCTAAGCAAATGTCTATCTAAAAACTTCTAGGGAAGAGTTTGAATGTTACACAATAGAGGTGTTGCTACTGTAGGTGCAGAAGCACCTACAGTTTTGGATCAATTTAGATCCACGGTAATCAGTTATGTTAAATGTGAGTGAACTGCAATATTTTTATGCTTAAATTCTAGCAGTATTGGCTGTCCCAGTTGTCCAAAGATCCAGTTCCAATAGAGGGTAGGAACTGCCGGAGAAAACATGATATATGCAAAAAATATATGCTTGGACATGTAATTCCAATTGATTCCAACTGACACATGACAAAGACATTGAAATATGTGGAGTCTTCCTCACTCATCTGCTTGACTTAGAGCTGAAAGTGAATTTGTGTCAGGGATGAAAGGAAGGCATGGGAGGGACAGACAGACAGTACATTTACCTAAAGGAAACAAGTCTCTCCTGGAGTATTGCACATGGAGTTTTCTCAGACCTTTTCTGACCTGCAACATATAGCAAAGCCTCTGAACTTCAGAGGTGGGAGTGACGAGTCTTTGAAGATGGGAGTGTCACCGAAATTTATCACACAAACTCTACAGACAGCGATGAAAACATAAAGATGCTTTAAATAAAACTTAAAGACAACATAACAACAGCTCTCTGCATAATGTAAACACACACTGCAGACCAAATACATTCAGTATCACGCATTCTTCAGTCACATGAACCCGCCTGGACTCAGTGCGGCTGCTGAGAAATGATACAATACGTCCAATATGTCCAATACATCCAACATGTCAACCGTTCACAGCCACCGCTCAAACAAAAGGTGTTATGGAAACAAATGGTGACCATCAAGCTACTGACCTGATGCCTGGATGACCAACATGCTTAGCAAATCTTTTTTGGTTTTCTGGCTTAACAACCAGCCCTGTAGGTTGTTATCACCTTGACAAGAGATCCAGAAGCTTCTTGCTCAAACTTGCCTCCTGCCAAGAGGCACTGAGAGGGACAAAGCCCTGGTGAGGTAAAGAATCCAGAGACATTTCATAAAGTTGGTTCCTCAATATTTTACATCTCTGCCAAGGGTACAGCCAATCAGAGTGAATAAACATGTATGCTGCTCCCTGATTGGCTGTTTTGCTAACAATAGCCAATAGCATGTCAAGTAGCACAGGGCATGGGTATTTCAGCTTCCCACACTGCATTTTCTTTTGATTATTTTAGATTTTTGTGAAAAAAAATCTATGTATAGGCGAATTTTCCGTGAATATGTGGAGAGGGGTTCACTGTATTTTAAAATGTTGGACTCTTCACCTCACCATCACCTTCACAAGCAAGGTGACTTTTTTTTTTTGGTACAAGCATATCCATGTGACAATGTGGGAATCTTTTTTCAATGAAAAAAGCCAGATTTTTATATAAAGGAATGTAATAATTATCGTAAACCACATTCATTGTGTAAACGCTGTAGAATCAATGGTGTGGAAATGCTTAGATTTCATTCTTTCAAAGGAAAACCTGACAGTTTCAAATGCTGGTTAGAGACATGTGGGAATATATAAAGGGTATACCTTACGGTACGAATACGCCTCAAGGTATATTTGTGATTTCACACAGACCAGATTGTTTCTATTTTTAATGTAACTAGATGTCTGAGTCAGTACAATGCAGAACCAGTCAAACTTTTTCCATATTTTCTTAGCTGAAAACCACTAACTTGATTGAATTTAAGTAGATTTTGTTTTGTAAGAAACAAACACAGAATAGTGTTTGTTTCTTGCATAAAACTTGGAAATGAGTGGCATCTATTTGCATTCAGACCCCTTTAGTCTGATAGTCATGTCTCAGAATGGTCCAGTCAAAGTCCAGACCTAAATTTAATTGAGAAAATATGGCATGTTTTGATGTCTTCCACAGGAAGACTCTGGGTTTCCTTTAGACCTCTAAGGACAAATAATGGGGCTGAACTGATTATTTATCAAAATATTTTATTTCCATTCCACTTTATAGTTATGCACTACTATGTGGTTCTATTACGTGAAAAAAGAGAAAATAACTTTTTATTAAAAATGTCAAAGTTTATGGTTGTAACCTGAAAAAACTTGAACAAGTCCAAGTGGTAAATTTTCAGTGCATCATAACTAAATTCAGGTAAATGTGTCGGTGAAGACAGTCTGAGGGTGGAGGAGTCTGACAATTCTAATCATTATTTTTATTTACAGAAAAATAAAAGTTAAGAAACTTTTTTTTACCTAGTTTTAAACCAAACAGGCCATGAAGGAGGTTATCTTTCCTATTTGAGTTGCCATGCCAATGCACTTCGCCTGGAAGTACAAGCGCCTTTAAAGAAACGAAAGCCTAAACATGAAGGCAGATCTCACTAAAATTGTGCTTGGTAGCACAGGCAGCGGCTCCCTAACCAACATCATTGTCTGAAATGATGTTGGTGACATTGGGAGCAATGTTGCTCCCAGTGTCACGCTACGTCAGGCTCATAATGTGCCAGTTAGGGCTTAACTAAGAGCTGGAACATCAGTTTCTTACGATGGTGCATTGTAGAAAAACCACAAATTCTAACAATGGAACAAAAACACAATGTAATTTCCTCCAAAAAATTCAGAAATTTTCTAGAAAATATTTGGAAATTTCTGAGTTTGAAAAGTCAAAAATGTTAGATTTTGACACTAAAAAAATGTTCAGACTCAGACATTTCCTAAGTTTTTCTAGAAAATTTATGGGATTAATCTCATAATTCCTGAGTTTATTGGTGGACAGTTACTCATTTTTTTATATATATATATATGATAGCCCTAATAAGCCATCATCATTTTCTTCTTTCTCTCCATTCTTTGCTTCAAATAAAACAGCCGGACTAAAATTAAACCTTAGCAATGCAAATGTAGAAGACTTGGTGCCTGTTCCTAACATTTTCTTTCTTGCTTTGACTAAAAGTAAGACATCAACTTCTCTGCCTTTCCTTGCTTCATTTTTCAGGGAATAAAGCACTTTTTTTTTTGCTTTAAATACAATTATTCACTCATGTCTTTGCCATTCAGACATGTTCAAGAGAAAAAACAGCAAACATTCTGTTCAGGCAGATACAGGACACGTCACATTGTGTGAAGGAATGAGCGTCTCTCTGGAGATGCATGCACCCACCTGCCTCATGCTGCTGAAGCGTACAGTTATAGTTCATATGCATGAATGGACAAACAAAAGCACAGGATCCGTAATGAAGACACAATGATCTAGTATAATTCCTGGGGTAATTACCCCAACATGTCTGAAATCTATGATGTTTCATCTCCGAAGTATGAGAATCCTTTGAACTCATCTTGGTTGATCTGCTTGATGATGCTGTCTTCCACGGGCGTCAGGACAGGTTCTTCACGTGTAAAGTCCTGGTCAAAGTTATTGACATCCCTTTTGGTTTTCTGTAAGAAGCAGAACATCAGATAAGGTGCTGCTCGGTCAGATTTCAGCCTTTGCCCTCATGGGGCAAAGACTGCAGCCGTGTCAGCGGTTTTTAACCAAGTTAGAAAACAAACAAGAACTTTCTTTGGAAAGCGGTAGCACATCATCTCCCAGACTGAACTCACAATACGAGGTTTAAACGGCGGCTTGATCTTCCTCTGGTCCAGCAGCATCCAGTCAATTTCTCTGAAGAATGGATGGAGCTTGATGGCATCCTCACAGCCTTGCGCTGCCATGCAGCCCAGACGCTTGTTCGGACTCTTCGTCATGAACTGACAAACACAAGGAGACAGAGGATCATTAGTTTAAAGGAGCAGCGTGGGAGGTTTAGTAACATCTTGTGGCATTGGCACAAACTGCAATGTATGTAGGAATTAAAAGGAGCCCAAACAGTTTTTTTTCAACTGCATTTGTTTTCAGAATCCTTTTTATTACTTCTTTCAGTCGTGTGTGGTTTTTATTTCTATTTCTGATTTATTTATTTATTTGCCCTGCAACAGACTGGCGACCTGTCTAGGGTGTACCCCGCCTCTTGCCCGAAACGTTAGCTGGAGATGGGCATCAGCGCTCCTCCCGACCCCACTAAGGGACAAGGGTGTTAGAAAATGGATGGATGGATATTTATTTAGTTTTTAAATTGTGTTTAATGGTCGTGGTTTATTTTAGATATTTAAAATATATTCCAGTTCCAGTGTGATGCTTTCAGTAAAAAATTTTGTTTACTGGTCTTTGAGAGCGCAAACTTAGATTTTTTTTAATTATTTTTTTGTTTTATGTCATTATCTATATATTACCGGAAAATGGCCTCAAAACAACTATATTATTATTTATTGCAAACATTATGGGGAAGATTTAATGTCCAATCAAAAGTCAGCTTTTGATTGGTCATCCTGACCAATCAAAAGCTGACATTAAATAAAAATGAAAAACTGTTTGGGGGAAATGACTAAAGGAATACTGTTGTCTTAGGGGCAAGTGTCATGGGGAGTTTTCCAGGGGGCTGGTGTCGGGAAATCGGTGCCAAGGGGGGTAGTTCCAGAGGACTGGTGCTGGGGACCAGTGCCCATCTCCAAAAGACAAAAGGACAGAGAGCCCAGAGTCTGCACAGGGAGAACATGCTAACCCGGTGATGGGATTTAAACCCAGGACTTTCCTGCTGCCAGCTATGCCACTCTACAGGCCGATTTAATATCATGAAAATAAATAATAATAAGGATTTAATATTTGAATTTCTCTAGTATTTTTATTATTTAATTTTGCCTTACATTATGTATTTTAATTGATCTGGCATACTTTTTGTTTCTTGTAACATTTATGATGTTCTTACTAATCTTACAGAATTTTTGCAAAGTCTGAAGCACTTTGTTACATTTGTTTAAAGAAGAGCTATTAAAATAAAGTATTATTAATTAATTATTATTATTATTGTTATTATTATCATTATCATGAAAAGACAAAGCAGAACCTGCTACTGGCTCATTTTAATGTACATATAATTTCTGCTGAGCGAGTCAATTCTGCCTGTTTGAGCTGCTGCATTTTAAGAAAATAATTAGCAATGTTGATTTTCAATCATCAGCTGAAGATTAGGTTTGGAGATAAAAGCGTCATGTTTATTAAAGAGTGGCGACTTTTAGTTCTGTTTGTGCTTTTCACACTTCATTTGTGGGTATGGTATGTTCACGTGTTTGTGGATGTGTTGAAGACATCAGGCCTCTTCTGTTTGTTCCACCTGATTACAACTAATAGCTTGGAAAACTGACGGTCATCTAAAGTCCCCAGAATAGACGCCAACGTCTGCTAGATGGAACATTAGCTGTAAATAAAAATAAAAGCAATCATTTCCACAGGATCAGAGGATGACGTTCATTTGCAGTAAGTGTCAGAGCCCGACCGTTTATACCATGGAAAAGACAGAAATTCACTAAATAGGTGGTATCAGTCATGAAAGTAAAACAAACTTTATCTTTAGGGGTTTGAACTTTGGTTTCATCTGTCTTTACTGCTTTTATCATTTCCTGTTTATTCATTTAACTCTGGTCTTCATTCTAGGGAATCTAATATTTTCTGCACTAAAGGATCATAATTTATAGAAACTATTTTCTTTATATCTGGATTAATCTTAATTCCTAGGTAGGTAAAGCCTTCATAGGCACATATGAAATGTGTTTGCAATAGAGGGTTATTTCTGTTCAGCAATAATAAGGAGTTTTTCTTTTGGTTAATTTTATATCATGAGGATTCTCCAAATTCCTTCAGAATTATAGCAACAGCCTGAACAGACAAAACAGTCAAAAGCTTTTTCAGCATCTAATGACAGCAAGACGTGATCCATAGCAAACTGTTTTGCATAAAATATATTTAGTAATCGACAGGTATTGTGAAAGGCTTGGTGTCCAATAACAAATCCGTTTTGGTCATTTGAGATTAAATTAGGAATATTTCAGTCCTTCGAACCAAAGCTTTGCATAGAATTTTCATGTCACAGGACATTAAAGAAATGGGTCTATATGAATACATTTCTGTTGGGGTTTTACCTGGCTTTAACAAAAGGGAAATAGTTGCAAAACATAAAGATGGAGGCAGGATACCTCTTTCATAAGATTCATTGAATGCTTCAAGTGGGGGGGGGGGGGGGCAGTAATTTATCTGGAAATTTTTTGTAAAGTTCAATTGGTAGGCCAACGGGGCCAAGGGCTTTACCAGAATTCA
Organism: Girardinus metallicus; assembly: GCA_903067095.1. Classification (NCBI taxonomy): domain Eukaryota; kingdom Metazoa; phylum Chordata; class Actinopteri; order Cyprinodontiformes; family Poeciliidae; genus Girardinus; species Girardinus metallicus. The sequence continues at coordinate 9,117 of CAEGAE010041008.1, forward strand.
TGTGGCTTAAAGCCATTTTAATTTCTTGAATACTCAGCTTTTCATCCAAATTGTTCTTGCATGTGAACAGTTTTAGTTGGGGCCTGCCCATAGCAATGCATAGGGAGAGCAGCGACAGACTTGCAAAGTCTGTCACTGCTCTCCCTATGCATTGCATGGCAGGCACCTATTATTCTACACCCAATAGAACGTCTCTTTATTTATATATATATATATATATCTTTATTTTTCTTCCATTACCATTACTCGCCTGAAAAAAAAAAGATAATAAAGGCAAACCCGTTTGCACCGCCTACAGCAGTGCACTAACCTCAGAGCAATATTGTGGCTTTTATTTTTACATTTTCAGTAAGCTTCATTTTAAATGACCACACTATTAAAACGTTTAACAGTGGTTTGGTTAATCCAGTTTTTTTAGTTGGCAGTTAAGAACTACAATGATGGAAGGTTAGGACTACAATCACGGCAGAATGTTTTGGGCATTATATAAATGGTTTAACCCAACCATAGTTGCTCGTAGGATTACTATAGCCATTTAAAATGAAGCTTACTGAAAATTTCAAAATAAAAGCTTTCATATTTTTCACATCAGGTAATTGCTCTGTTGGGCTTTATGTGACTGGTTTAAACAAACCACTGTTACAGAGTGGATTAGTGTGACCATTTAAAATGAAGCTTACTGATAGTTTCAAAATAAAAGCCTCAATACCATTATGAGGTTAGTGCACCTCATAAGGGTATGAGGTGCACTAACCTCATACCCTTATGAGGTTAGTGCATACCCTTACTAACCTTATGAGGTGCATACCTTGTTCATTAGCAAGGCGGTTCATTAGCATTAGCACAAACATTAGCATTCCACTGCCCCCCATTAGTGCACTACCTTGCGCAGCACGGCAGTGTATTAGCATTAGCCTTTTTCCTAAAATAAGCTTTTACTTATTTTAATTACTTATGACCCATGTTTAGTATACTGAATGGAGTAAATCAAGGACAGACAACATGCTAGTGATACCCCACATGCTACTCTTAGCATTGATGAGCATTGATTAGCATTTTGGTTAATTTTAGCTTATGCATTCATTTTAACATACTGAATGGTTCAAGTCCATGTTAGTCAACTAATTTTAGTTGACATTATCAAATTTTAGCATTGATGCTACTATTTAGCATCAGAACGCTGGGTCCAAACCGACGGGCACACTTTGGCAGGGCCCGGTTAAATTTCTTCAGGAATTTTCTAGTTATCATTTACTATTCTTATGTAAAACATTTGCTGCAAGTCCTGGTCCTGCAGCGCTAAAGGGAAAATTAATATATTCCTGCATTTTTTTTATCCATCCATCCATTTTCTTCCGCTTATCCGTGGTAGGGTCGCGGGGGTAGCAACTTAAGAAGGGAGGCCCAGACTTCCCTCTCCCCAGCCACTTCTTCCACCTCTTCTGGGGGAACCCCAAGGCGTTCTCAGACCAACCGAGAAACATAGTCTCTCCGGCGTGTCCTGGGTCTTCCCCAGGGCCTCCTCCCGGTGGGACGTACCCGGAACACCTCACCAGGGAGGCGTCCAGGAGGCATCCTGACCACATGCCCGAGCCACCTCAACTGGCTCCTCTCGATGTGGGGGAGCAGCGGCTCTACTCTGAGTCCCTCCCAGATGACCGAGATTCTCACCCTATCTCTAAAGGAGAGCCCACACAACCTTCGGAGAAAACCCATTTCGGCCGCTTGTATCTGCGATCTCGTTCTTTTGGTCATGACCCAAAGTTGATGACCATAGATGAGGGTAGGAGCGTAGATCGACCGGTAAATCGAGAGCTTCGCTTTTTGACTCAGCTCTCTCTTCACCATGACGGACCACTTCACGGCAGATGCTGCGCCAATCCACCTGTCGATCTCCCTCATTCTTCTTCATCTTCTTCCCTCATTCGTGAACAAGATCCTGAGATACTTAAACTCCTCCACTTTTTTTTTATATTATCACATAAAAAGTCATGTCTATCATTTTGTCATAACGAAATGTGGACTTTTAAGAATCTAATTTAGGGAAAATTAACATTATTATGAAGGTGTGGTGTAATTCACATGCAGTGGGACAATTTTAATGTCGTTAGACAGGAGTTGGCTTTGGCATCTGGCCTGAAGTCCTTCAGCTGCATCACACGTCCAATCAAAGTCCAGATTTCTGGGGCAAAGGACCGTCCATATAAACACACACTTTCTCACAAGGCTTTGCAGCGACCACGCACCGGCAGCCAAGGTAAATGCGATGTTTGAGATGGAAACACAAAGCTATCAGAGCGTCTGCCATTAGAGGGACAAAAAGCATGGACCAACCCAGGACTGTGAGAAAACGACTCCATCCGCGCTCACAGAGAAATAAACTCGACCAGCAGATTATTCTGAAACAGCTTCACTCCTTTTATCCAGCCATCTTCAGAGGCAAGAACAACCAGAACCTTTCAGCCAGTTTCTGATGGTGTAAACATCAGCTGGAACAATGTTCACAGGCTGCTTGGCTCTCCAGAAATACTTTCTGGATTTCTCTGCAAGCAGGCAAATTGTTTTCTACATCGAATCTTTGCAACCACATTGAGATGCCATGACGGGTATTGGAAGAGAGGAACGGGAGTGTTAACTAGGAGTGTAGCGATACAATAATCTCACAATACGATGTTCTGATCATGATACGACATATATCACAATATTTGGCAAATAATACAATTTGTTGAGATTCTATGCACTTTTACAATTATCTGAAAGATTTTAGAGAGACAGAGTGATTTTAGTGACATTTTGTGTTCCAAAGACTTAGATTTAATTAACTGAAAACTGATTAAAAGCACCAACTACACAATACCTGACTGATTGTACAGAGATTAAGAGTTTACAGCTGGACAAAATGAATCAAAGATGCAGTGAGAAAATTAGTTTCTGTCATTTAATTCCTGTGGATTTGACATAAAACTCAAAGTTTCAACAGTAATTCAGGAGCTGAGTGAGGAGATTATCAGCCTCTGTAGACTCTCAATTTGCATAATGTTTGCACTTATGTTTTTCTTTTGGACATAATGTGGTTGCATTTTGGACCTTGAGTTATATAAAAATTTAAATTTTTCCGATTCAAATTATGAAAAACATTCATAACGAATGTTTTTCATAATTTGGAATGACAGTATATACCATACATTTCTTAAACTGATGTAAAAATATTGCAAGCAACACAGTTTTATAACATTAGCATGAAAACGAAGGCAATTATTTGTTTGTATACAATTTTGACAAAACATCATAGGTCAAAACAAGATACCACAAAATGTATATGTTTGGGGGGAAGGGGGACGCAAAAAAAGTCTTTTGGACTAAAGGGAAAAGCAGCTATATATGAATAGCTGCCTCTCAGACTGCCAGGATCTCATAGTACTCTCAGTCTCTGATACTCTTTGTCAGTTGCTAATAAGAATGA
>CAEGAE010041010.1:0-15128 GCA_903067095.1 Girardinus metallicus
AGATAGATAGATAGATAGATAGATAGATAGATAGATAGATAGATAGATAGATAGATAGATAGATAGATAGATAGATAAAAGTCGAAATAAACAGCTGACATGTTCCTCGTAAAAAACGTCTTAGTCTCGTGCACAGATGCTGAAAACCGCTGTCTTTCCTCTGGACCAGTTTCCACACTGAAAAGTGTTGTTTAACTCATGGTTTATTCCCTGAAAAAGAGATTTCAGCTGGCTGGTCAAATAGAAAATCCTATAATTTGGTTACAAGATGATTTCTTGGTCCATCCCTGTTAATTAATAAACAAATGTTTATATTGCGATTTTGTTTTCTTTTTGCCCAAATCTGCATTCGCTGTAGAACAGTAGGAGATTTTATCTGTTTGTGTATTTTAGGTTATGAATAAAAGGTCAAATATGTAAATCAGTAAATCAGAAATGTAGTGATATTTTCTTATATTTCTCACACTGTTGGCAACACAGAGGGTGCATACCACCTACTGCCTGGATATACATGTAAGTCATGAAATAGTCAGAAGCGACTGACAGGTGATTTTGATGATCGTTTGCCATCCTCTGACAGAGGCGCTCCCTGAGAGCAGAGTCGCAATTCCTCATATCAAAAAACCCAGACTTATCGGTCTGGTATGATGCGTTTCTATTCCTACAATCATGTGGTTTTTCATTTAAAGTGTTTGTCGCATGTTGACAAAGGGGAGCTCTGTTCATATTTTTTATTTTATGTCAAAACTCACTCAGTTCATGTTTTTCTTTTTTTTCACTTAATTAACATACAATAATCAATAAATACCAAACAGAGCAGGTTTTTGAATTTGCATTTCAGGTTTAACATTTCTGCTAAAGAAAGCCTCCTCGATGTAATTTCCTGCTGTTTGTATTGCGTTACTGTTGAGTGCAGTTGCTGTGTTCAGCTACTGCGAGAGTGGGACTCCAGCCTCGGCTGCCTCTCGCCTCCCACATTAATGCATAGAAAATTGACTTTAGGACCTTAATTAGGTGTGAATCTTTCCCAATTATGCCCAACAAATTCAATCATGCACAGACGAAACCTCTCAACAAGCATTTCTCATGCCAGGTAGAATTAGATCCTATTTTGTATCAAGAAGTTTTCCTGATCTGTGACAAAAAATATTTCAACATTTATTTCCACAAGGCTAACTCTATGTTAGTGTATAAATGGTCAAAAAGTAAAGGAAAAATAGTCAACTTGTTGACTATTTTTATCAGATTTAATAGTGACTGTCAAAAAAGTGAATCACATTTATGTTTCACATTATATCTTATGCTCACATAATGTCATAATGAATGAAGTCATGCATGTAAGGGTGAATTCCAACAGTACAATAAAAATATTTGACCAACACAATCCTTTTTTAAATAGTTTTAGTAATCAAAAAGCTAAAATGTTAAAAAACTTATAGCAATTTTGTATGTATTCATATTCACATATATCTTGTTTGTAATAATGTTTTAGATGTTTCTTATGAAGATTTTCCGAGGTGCAAATTCAAGAAGTTTCCTGCCTCCGACTTAAACGTCTCTATTCATTTGACCCCTTCTACATTTAAACTAAAATTTAAACCCTTACTTTCCATTTGAGCGTGATAAGGTGTACGGTTTGGGGGCCTACCTCACTCAGGTCATTAAAATGTGGTTGCACAGGAACAAGCCTTTCATAATGACTTGACCATGTCTTCTCCTTCTGGCCCTGGATGGATAAAAAATTACTTGGCAGCTCTAAGGGATACACGTGGATCTGTCTGAAATAAGTGGGGCTGCTGTGTGTCCCTCGGAGGCACCAGTGACTGATGACGAATGGAGTGAGATACCCCCAACACCATAACTAATGCTTTCATATCTAATTACCAGTCTAATATTCAACCCTCTCAGGAAATACACTTTAATGAACATTTTTTTTCTTACAACCATAACTCAGTGACCACTGGAGAGACGACCTCCCACATCCACTTTCCCACCAACACTAATGAACTTCACTGAGAACTATAATCTGTTTTTAGAAAACTAAAAAGTGGAGTAGTCATCATGACAACCTTCTTTTGGCTACGTCTGGAGCTATTCAGACACAATAATGATGAATCTAATGGGACCAGAACCTGACTCAGCACTTACAGTAATCTGTGTCCTGTTAAAGAGCAAATTTCTACTGTGTCATCTCTATTTATTTTCTGGGCATTTTTGAAAAACCTCACTTGGTTCATTAGGCAAACATATCCTTGTTTTATTGTAAAAAAATGCATCTTATCTTCAGCTAAACTTCAAGTCAGTCTGACATTAGGAGCTTCTGTTTTTTCCAGGTTACTTGCATGTCCATCCTGGATTGCATTCTGGAGGAGGTGAGGAGGTATAGAGACGACCCTCGCAACGTTGGCACCACCCAGAACATTTCTCTGGTGATTGATGGAAACACTCTAGATATTGCTATGTCGCCTGACCTGAGGGAGCAGTTCATAGAACTGACGAAACACTGCCGCTCGGTTCTCTGCTGCAGAGTAACGCCCCTGCAAAAGAGCGCAGTGGTGAAACTGGTCAGGGAGAAACTCAAAGTCATGACACTAGCTGTAGGTAAGTTAAAGTATAATTTATATTCAGTTTGTTTTTATTCATCTAGTTTCATAATTATGCTGAATCATTTAGTGGTTTGTTTTCAACTGGTCTGATGTCAAATCTAGCTAAACCACTGCTATTTCCAAAACTGGTTGATAAATATACTAAAGGAAACCTTGGCTTACAAATGTTGTGGAGTACATGTGCCACTGATTAAATGTTCTTATAACTAAGAGAACAGGAAATAATCTTCTACTACGGCAGCTATCTCTACCTTTTATACGCTTCTTAATCATGTTGAATTTTAAGGTTTGTTTGGTTAAGAAGCTACACATCAATTATAGTTATTTTTTTTACAATAATGTTGCTTGCAAAAGGAACCAATTATATTTTACTTTTCTTTCTGGATTTACACAAGTGTGTATGGAACCACACACAACTGGTAGACCAGCAGGGTTAACCTTATGCACTAATTTATCAAAATTTGTAAAAAACCTAATCTTGAGTGATGACAATGACAATGTTTGCTAAGCGGTGCAAAGTGACCATCTTTAGGGTCAATTAAAAAAAATTAACAAAAAAAAAAAATTTGACCACACCGGGAATAATGCTTAAAACTTTTTTCATAGGTGACGGTGCAAATGATGTCAACATGATCCAAGCAGCTGACGTTGGCATTGGGATATCCGGTCAGGAGGGCATGCAGGTGGGAATTGACTTCACTATCAGTAAAGACATTTACATCCATCCTGCTCCCAGACTGAATCACAGTGTGAAGTGTTTTGGGTGTATTGGTCTTTTCAGGCGGTCATGGCGAGCGACTTTGCCATATCACGCTTCAAGCACCTGAAAAAGCTTATCCTCGTCCATGGACACTGGTGCTACACTCGACTGGCCAACATGATCATTTACTTCTTCTATAAGAATGTGGTGAGTGTTGAGTCCAAGTCAGAGTACTCGGCTGTGTGAATAATATGTGCATTCTGTTATAAAAAATAATGGTGCCTTTTAATGCGCTTCTCAGGCCTATGTGAACTTGCTGTTCTGGTATCAGTTTTTCTGTGGATTCACCGCCACGACAATGATCGACTACTGGCTGATGATCTTCTTCAACCTGTTCTTCACCTCTACTCCACCCATCATGTTTGGCATCTTTGACAAAGATGTTTCAGTAGAGGTGCTGCAAGGGGTTCCTGAACTGTACCGGACTGGTCAGGGAAAAGGGGTTAGTGAAGGAAATAAATTCAAAGTAACAATTTTAGTAAATGTGACTTTTAATTATTGATTTTACTACTGTATGTAAATATGTGTCTTTTTTTAATTTAGGAATACAATTTTCTAATTTTCTGGATTTCCATATTGGATGCCTTCTATCAAAGTCTGGTCTGCTTCTTCATTCCATATTTGGTAGGAAACATAAGTCTCTCATTATACATTACAGTAATTCATCTATTAGTCATTCTGCCAAACATATGACAACATGTTTTATTCTCCCTTTAGGCTTACCAGGATTCAGATGTTGATCTTTTCACTTTTGGAATGCCACTCAACACAGCTGCCTTATTTACTATCCTGCTGCATCTTGCCATCGAAATCAAATCATGGGTGAGTGCTGAAGTGATGTTTATATGTCGCTCCACTGGACCAATCAGTCAATGTTTTTACCAAAAGTGACCAAAGTGAATATTCTCCTAAACCTCTAAAAAAACCTGCTACTATATGTTGGATGTAACTGACATCAAACCAATACTATTATTTTTGGAATAGATTTAGGTTTGTTCAGATTGTTTGATGTGATATGACGGTGGGTTTGTTTTCTTTTCAGATTGAAATTAAATTTGACATTTATATCTACAATTTTTTTATTCGAACAGCAGTAAAGAATGCTGTTTTTTAGCTGATTGGTAATGATGTCTTCCTGGTTACTTACTTACCAGCTAGAATTGGTACTGCAGCACAATTGGCTTCTTCGGGAAATTAAAAAAGCAGCTCTTTAAACCTTGATGAGTGATTGCTTCAAAAAGTTCGGACGTTTTAAATTTTTTTCAAAATGTTATTTGCAACTATGGTGTCCATTTCAGCACATAAATATTTTTAACTCTGTTTTCTTAACGTTGATCATTATGGTGTATTATGTTGGAATTACAGAGTCTTTGATCAGAAACTTAAGTCATTATTTGGACTGTGATTGTTGAATGGCTGTCACACATTTAAAACTCAGTGAACTTTGAAGGTATTAACTACTTACTAGCACTGCTGACAGATATTTCTCATCAAACCAGAGAAAAATTTTGTGAAACCTCTAGCTCCGCTACCAAACAACTGATTTTATCTTATTGCGATGCTTATTTTCACTTTCACACGCAGCTGTGTCAAAATATGTCAAATCTCCTTCCTATGGTTATGTGTAACTGAGTTTTATGTACCGCTCCAGTGCTGATCTTCATTACAGCCCCCAACCATGGAAATGTCTTCCCTTCTGAATGACCTAAACCATTTCATAAAACCACTTTTAACTCAATAACTACCTGAAGTTCCATAAAATTATTTGCATAAAAATTGCACTAACCAGATAATGCTAATGTCAGTTTGTGTAATTCTTTCGTTTTGTTTTTGATTTTGTGTGGTAGACGTTGGTCCATTGGGTTATCATGCTGGGCAGTGTGGCGCTGTACTTCATTGTGACACTGGCCTACACCGCCGTCTGTGTTACCTGTAGTCCTCCATCCGATCCTTACTGGATCTTCCAGAGCCAGATGGCCGACCCCATGTTCTACCTTATCATCACCCTCTGCACCGTGGTGGCTCTGCTGCCCAGGTACAGTCCTCGTCTCTGCATCCACCACTCTGTGATTTATTGCATTAATTTATTTTTACAACACTTTCTGTTGAAAATAATGCACTTATTCGTATACTGATAAAGCACTTAATTTTTTTTAAATGATTTTTCAAATCTGTCTTTCGTCCTGAAACAAAATGACAATCGAAACTGTCTGATAATGTGTAAAAATGTGGAAGAAAAGGAATTGAAAATGTATATAAACATTGTATTTTTTTCTAGTTTTCTATTTTCGCTTCCAAATGTAATAAAAAATTCTTACTGAATAAAACAATGAACAATCCTCGAAGAATATCGAGGATTGTTATAGATGAACAATTACACAGTAAAAATGTCAGAATTTGTCATCTTAAATTTAGAATCAGTTACAAAATAGCTGGAGACTGATAAATTGTAGTGAATGCTATGAAGGCAATTTCCTACGTTTTTATAAAAGGGACACATATTTTTCATGAGTTTGAACAAGGAAAAGTATTTTGTGAGCTTTATGTCAAACATTTACCCCTAACTGCGTTTTAACTTAATATAATCATTCATATATTTCATTATATCAGTCATTTAGCACAACAAATGGGAAGCAAAGAAATAGAAAGGATTATAGCTTGATATGTATTTTTCCAAGTTTCCTTTCTCTTTGCCTTACAGACATAAAACTTGGATCATTTGCATAGCTGCAGCCTGTATATTAGTGTGTTTTCAACATGTAAATCAGATCATACCTATTTTATTATTCTGCATTTCTCAGCTCAATAACCGTAATAAAGATCTTTCTCCTTTTACTGCAACTACATTTGCAGATTTGTAAACGCATCATGTTAATATTAACAGGATCAGCTGCTGCTTCAATCGTCTTCCTCCCTGCTTCCTCTGAAAGTGCTGATTTTTTAGAGAGAGCGCTCTGATTTACATCAAAAGCCAATATGTTTTTCACTGGCCTACTTTCTCATCACCGCGCTCTTTCCCTCAGGTACACGTTTCATGTGCTGAAGAACTCTGTCGCCCCCTCCCCGCTCCTGCAAGGCAGGCAGCTGGACCGGATGGACCCTTCTACGAGGGACCAGTGGATCAAGGAGTGGAGGGGCTTCAGGGGTGGCGCACCGGCCAAACGCTATGAGCTTTCTGACCCACCTTCTCCCACTCTGGAGACCCCTGTGGACTTCTTCCCCGAGTTTCTCCCTGACTCTGATTTCATGGGGGATGATCTTAGCCTGAACGTCATCACGGAGAGCCGTCAGAGGGCTGTGCACACGTGAGAAACGGAGGCAACTGGATGGGAGGCGAGAAACGCTGCGATGATAATTTATTCAGGAAACTGTAAATATCTTAACTGGCACATGTGTGACTCTCTGACTGTAGTTAATTTTGCAATAAACTGCTTAATTAAAGCATGCACAGACCTGTCTTCCTCTTCTCGTCATAACAAAGCAATACATAAGCCTGTTAAAATCCCGGTGGGTTTTCAGGAGGCGGTGCTAACCCAGTTAGTGGCCACCCACCCTTAAAAAGAAGCACCTTTCTCTAATGTCTCCAATATTATCTTCTCACCTGTTTCGGGCCAAACAAATAAAGCGATTGTGAACATTTGTGCATATGCTGATGGAGCATCTTCATTAAAACAAGCAAAATCCAAATGAAAATGAATCAGGTGGAAAATTGGTTTCTATGCTGCAAATCCTGGAGCTTTTTATGGAAATGGAGTGTGCACAAGCACATCCACTTGTAAAAAGGGCTGAGTTATCATGGGCATACTTCATTATACAGCAGCGGCTCAGCTTATATAACACGCTGCCGCCTGCAGTTAGATCCCTGCTGCCCCCTAGCGTTGAAAATGAAGGGCTGTGAGAAGGTCACACGGGACATAGGGAAGCAGGGATTCAGACTGCTTAGATTTGGATTCACCACACGAGAGCTGTGAAACTGTGTTTCTAAGAGGAACAACAATAAGAAACATATTTACTAGTTTCACAGAAGACTTGAGATACCTGTTTATTAACACCATAAAGGGCATGATGATGTCATATCCGATTACAGGTAGAGTGGGTCTGCTCTGCTTGTTTTTCTGGAAAAACCTGCATCCCGGTACTCACTTTGATACTTGGAGCCAATTACACTCAATAAATTGGCTCCAAGCCATATTCCCTCAGCAATATGGCTGCACTGAAATAGAAGTATGTATAATCAAACTGAATGAGGCCTGCTCACGTTTAAGACCACCATGAGACCCCTGCTGCCCTATAACTACGTAAATTGAGGGTGTGCAACATGGTCAAGTTTTTATTTTAAAGGTTTTTAGAGTAAAAGCCCAATCATTTAATCAAATGTTTCCTATGTGATCACATACTTCCAAAAATAAAAACATAACAATCTGCATAAAGGCAAACAACATTTATACGCAGATATGAATCTGTTTCCTAATTTGGCCAACTTGTGTCAAAAATAACTATTGCATGCATAGACAAATTTAATGATGGAAGCACAAATCCGTTTTGCTCTACGACAAATAAAAAAAATTTTCAAAAGAAAACACCAGCTTCTTAGTGAAATTCACTATTGCTCAATAAAAGCTGGTTTCTGAAGCTAAGGAAAAGGAGGTAAAAGGAACTGACTAAGTTTAACAGGACAGAACAGAATGAAGGTTATTGTTCCTTAAAGCAAATTTCTCCATTTTGGCATAACCCCACTTTGTTCTAATCTGTCAGAATCTAACCCAAATACCCATTTTCTGATTACTGATACTTGATATCACATCCCCCCAGTATTTCTTCCTCATGTAAAAACTCAGTTAGTATGAGTTTTGATTCAGGATAAGTCAAGAAATAAGAACCAGTCACCAAACAACCACATTTAACATGTTGTGAGTACATTCAGTCCTTTTAGATAAAAAGGCAAAAAACTTAAATAAAATGTAACATGTAAAACCATTGAATTAAACTTTAAATGCACAGAATAAGCAAAAACAAATTGCCACAAACACACCCGTTGTGTTTTTACATTAAGGTGTGACACAATAAACTGGAAACACTTGTTTTTTCTTCATCACAAGAGTTTGCACTCTTGGCTTGAGTCCACCTAAGACAGAAGCTGATAATTAAAATAAAAACACCCCAAGCCTAAAGGAAAGCTTGAATAGAGGAATACAACATAAAAAATAAAGAACATTATTTGATGACGTTTGTCGCATCCAGTTAGAGCAACCACCAGATGGCAGACCCACATCTTTTACAGAGCCTCAATGGAAATTTACAGAGAAAATATACAAAGCTACAGAATGCATCAATTAGCGATCGATCCTCAGCGCATGGTGAAAAATAAAACTAGAAGTTCCAGATCATTTTATGAAATTTAGCCTTAGAAAAGGTGCATATGATTTTAAAAACAACCCATTTTTACTGTACTCTCTATCCATCCAAAGATTTTGCATAGAACTGAAATACTTATTTATTTTTGCTAGTTTTCTTGTTGTCTTGTCTTGTCATTTTGTTTCTTTGTTATTGAAGTTTTCTTTTTAAATTAACATTAATATTTTATTCATGTCTAAGTATGTTTAAGCCCATTTTACTCTAGGAACTTTAATTTTCTTTTCATTACTTTATGGATAACCCATAGAAACAATTTGTTTTTGCCATTTGTGTTTGGATCTTCTTCCAGATTAGAAACGGTTTGCCAACAGCAATCAAACAATTAAATAACCTTAAAACATTTACATCTTATGTGGAAAAAATGACACAAACAGAGACATACATATAAACACTGAAAGAATGACAATATTTCTAGAAATTATTTGGTGTTTTAAAGGAACTTTTCAAAAAGTAAAATAGCAATGTAGCTTTGCTATCGCATTAAATCTCGATGTCCAGATAGGTTAGGCTGTCACTGGCTGTTGTCCATTTACTATCACTTTACCAGGTGGGCATCATATCAGGGTACCACAGGCGGCCCAAGTGCTTCGACACCTCACTGTGGATCTGCTCCATGTTGTAGCTGTTATCTGGAGTCAACACCTCCTCCATGATCGACAGCTGCGTCAGTCTGCCCCCACACATCTTCGCAAACTCCACAAAGCCGCTGCTGGTCACCTCGCACTCACCCAGCCCGATGGCTGTCAGGCTTTTACAGCGCTTTGCGTTGCAGATTAGCTCCCCGTCCAGTGGATTGAGGCCGTTGGCGCACACCACCAGCTCCACCAGCCTGGGGCAGTTCAGCCCGATGCGGCCCAGCATCTCTTTACTCACCGCCCGGGCAAAGTACAGGTGGGTGACCGGGGTCTCCTCGCAGAAAAAGGGCCCAAACTCCTCTTCGTAGAGGAAAAAGTACATGACGATGTTGACCTTTGGGGAGTGACGGACCAGAGCCTCCCAGCTGCTTCTCTTGATGGTGTGAAAGTGAATCTGGCCAGGGTTTTGCTTACCACATCGATGCGGAGATGCTCTAAGTGGACGTGCTTTTCAGAGGACAAAGCAAGCCGGAGCTCATCACTGAGGAGATGGTAGTTTAGCGCCAGTTCCCGGAGGCCATGGCACTGATCCGCCACACACAAAATACCTGAAGAGAGAAAAGAGATGACATCTCAATGTCAATAACTTTTGGATGGACTGCCCACCTTTTACCTTTGGCTGCAAGGCTGTTCACACAAAAATTGATGTTTATAGACATTCCCTGTTCAATTTAGTTCAAGCTAGTGTTCAGTCTCTAGACTGGAAAAGTAAAATGTTTTTTATAGCAGAACCAGGAGGTTCTGCTGAATGTCCGAAGTCTAACAGATGATTTTATGATGTTTACCGGCAGCCTGTGTGAAGTTTTCTTCTTCTTCTGTTTGCACTAAAACCTTTTGATGCTGAATCACTTTAAACTTCCTTCTCCGGAGTTTAAAGTGATTCAGCATATTAAACCATTGACTCCCAATGGTTTAATACAAATCCATACCCTATTTCTTAGATTTTTATTTGTAAAAACATTGGAAATATTTACTACATTCCTTCAAGTTCACTATTATGCCTCTCCTTATGTGGGTTTATCACATTAAATCTCATTAAAACTCATTCCTTATTCTGGATTTTGGCAAAGTGAGATAGAAAGTTTGTGTCTTTTTATTATGTATATAAGTATCCTGTTTCAACTGTATGTGCAAGCAGGGGCAGTTTTGCATTGATATTGTGCAACAAAGCAAGCATGTACATTCACCATGATGTTCATTTTTATCACAGTGTTTGCTCAGTTTTGCTGAGGTTATTGGGAGATCAAAAGGTACAAGTTAAATTGGATGAGTAAAAGAAAAATGTTCTCTTCCAGTCAATTTTGAAAACAAAACAAAGGGAAGTCCAGTTTACAAAGAGAAACGATTGTAATCCAGGTAGACTTGTCAAATAATTCTCAAACATATATTTAAAATAGTTTTTCTCAAGGAAACTGGTAAATTAGTTATTAAAATAGTATGGTAGAAACCACTGTTATGACACAGTAACAATGCTGTCTCTCTTGGTTTAATCTCTGTCATAAAAATGAAGTAGCAATCGACACAGCTCTTTACATTTTTTACATTAATGTGTTATTATAGCTGCTGTTTTATTCTATCTGCTGGTATAGAAGTTATAACAAAAGTATTGTTGAACACTCATTTTACTAATATATAGCATAGCACATATTATAATTCTTTCAAATCAAATCAAATCAAATCAAATTTTATTTGTATAGCACATTTCAGCAACAGCTGAAATGTGCTATATAAAATAACGTAAGAATCGATGTAGAATATCAGATTATTCTTTGTTAAGCTATACCCCCAAATAATTGGGGGTTCTTGTAATGCCTCTAGAGTCTATACGAATAGCAGCCTTAAGAACGAACTCAGGGCAAAATTAACCCGTAAAGCCTGAATGTCTGCTTCGGAGCTCCGCCCCTCGGTGATGACGCAGTGAAGCCCAGTGATCAGTCACGTCTGCTTGAATTGAAGGAACCAAAAACAGAAGCGTCTTTACGAAAGCAAGGAAAAGGAAACTCTCCGTTTATCAGTATCAGTAGTTCCTCACTTCCGACAACATGTCCACACGGGTCTACTTGGTTCACTGTAACCAAAGCTGGGAAGAGGCTGTTAGCTTGTTAGCTTAGCTTCTCAGCCTGACAGTCAACACTGTGTAGCCTGTAGCTAACCTTTCTTTTTCTCTACAGAAGGTAAGAGTTCATCACTTTATAAAATCGCTTCTGTTAGCGGCGTATTTGTCTATACATAGATGCGGATTTCTTGCTAAAGCTCAAGTTGACTTAATATATTTTTGTATTGTGTTCTTGCTGGTGAAACGAAGTGACAAATAATCGGTTTAGTAACTATTGCTGTAAATGCAGCTCCTGGTGTGCTTAACCAGGAGCTGGCATGTTTAGTATTATTTTAAATGGAGATAAATTAGTTCTTATACGCTGGATCTAGAAAAGAGCATATATTTTTATTGTAGAAGCGACCTGTTGACGAAAGCTAAACCCCAACACAGGTCATATTGGATTTGTTTGTCCTTGTTGTTTGAAGTGAAAATCCAAGTCTTTCCAGTTTTGTGTCTCAGATCTTAGAAGTGGTTCTATATGTAAATAACATTTTAGTTAAGACTAAAGTAACCTACTGTCCACATGATTGGCTTTAAGAAGTCTCAGTAGCTCTGTAGTAATGTAGAAAAAAACAGTTCTAAACGCATGTAAACACAACATTTTAGATAAACTCATAATAAAGGGAGCAGTGTATGCTTTTATATAAATCATTTGCAATGAAAAGATTGAAAAAGCAGATGCATTATATGTGTTTCTTTCTGAATGTATTTTTTCAGACAAATTAATTTACGGATTATATAGGGTGAGGAACGAATAAAATGCCACACAGAAAAGAAATAGAAAAAACAATAAATACCTTAAAATAGTGTAGAAGATTCAAAATGTTTGCATTGAAATCTGAAATAATGACAAGTACAAAATAATATTATAATGTTTGTTAAAGTTGGACAATGACAAATAAAGTATACAATAGAAATTAAAATGAAACTATATAATTCACTAATAAAGAACAATTGGTAAAGTTCAGCAAACATCATCAGTATCCAGATTGGTTTATGATTTTTTTTTTTTTTTTAGGTTTTCTGCATTTTTCTTATTGACGTTTTAATAGAACTCAAACAAGACCGACATAGGATTGTAATGTCCTGGTTTTATCTCTCATCTTGAGGAAAACAATCTCCTCTGCTCTACTGTTCTTTTGTCTGGTGTATTCTTGTTTTTACATTTAAATCTTTTCTCTCCTTCTTTGGTTTTAGGCAAAGCAGTCATGACACAAAAGATAAACCTGTGCTCGGTTTCCCTCAGAGTTGAGGGAATGACCTGTGGCTCTTGTGTTCAGTCCATAGAGCAGCAGATTGGGGCTCTACATGGAGTGATACACATAAAGGTAATGGCTGATTTTATACTTTCTGTTGTTCTGCATTTTATGCTCTATCTTGACTCACTTATATATATAAAAATTTGATGACTTCTGCAGTTATTTCCACTGCAGAAACAAGATCTGATAGTGTTTTAATGTTTTAACTATGCAACTCTTGAGCAGGGAATCCTCTTGTTAACTTAGATGTAAATTTATATAGGTTTTATTCTCTTCATGTTAGAACTGGATTGTTTGGTACAGTTCTGTGTCTTAGGGAGCAGCTTGTCTGATTTCCATCAGTGCAGCCATATTGGACAGCTTAATTGAAGTAGTGGTGGTCTGCTGTTTTGTTTATTGTATGTCTTCCCCTCAGGCTAAGGCTGAATGAGAAGATAATGTAATACCGTGTTCCCAATAATTCCCTGCCCTTTGCAGGACTGCGACAACAGGTCGATATATCCTCTGCCCTCACAGGAAATTATTGTGGGTAACAGAATTTAGTGCCGGGCTTATATGTTTATAAGTGATCTGAGCAAAGTGAATTGTTTTTCATTTTTCTCTTGGAAGAACAATGTGTATTTTTCTATGTTCTCTAATTTTAAGAAAAAGTTACTACTAACGCAGCTAGAAACTGCTTCCTTTTTTTTAAACTTATGGTTGAATCAGGTGACGCCTTCTGAGCATCACATGTTTCCTTCTTGCTTAAGAAGGCGACCCGAGGGTCATCATGCTGACTGAACATGCCAAACGCTTTCCAAAGGCCATGAACAAAGGCTGTAAAATGCCATTAAATTAGAGCTGCAGTGACTTCATATGGCCATATAACAATATTATGTAAACGATCATTGAACTAACTTCTGTTAAATTCCACTTTTAAGTTGCTTTAGTAAGTGTATACAGAGCCACTGTTTCCTGTGTCGCAAACACAAATGTCTAGATGCTTTAATTGGTATTTTATGTAATAAAATTGGTATTTTATGAAGTGATGACGACATAATTTAGTGGAAGGAATTATGGTTTTCATATTGTTTTGTAAGCAGAAATCTTAAAGGTGTGGCAGACATCTCTATTGAGCCCTCTGTGAGTCAAATCATTGTTGAATAAATTGCCACTGCAGTTGCAGCTGCAGATTGTTTTGGGAATGTTTTGCTACTGCTTCTGAAATCTAGAGACTGCAATTACCCTCTAGTAACCATTGCAAAACAGTTCTGTTCGGTTTATTTATACAGCGCAAATCCACAATCAAAATGCACTTTACAAGACAAAGTAATCCAGTTTATAAACAGAAATATATGTAACTGAACATTCATATTTATTTATTTACATGTCATATCAGAGCTAATTATAACACAGTGCAGTACATACCAATCTGTAAAATAATAATAATAAAAAAAAAAGACATAATTGATAAATGAAGTCATGGAACATCGGTGGCCATCAGGTTGTGTGAAATCTTAGTAAAAAGACGGCTCGTCTGTGTAACAGTGGTTGCACGACTTCTGGTGTTTCTTGCTTCCAGCTTTGTAGACCTAATTCTTTCTTCATTGACAAATTGCTCCCACTCAGTCAAATTGGGTGGAGAGTGTGTCTGTGCAGATTCTCTATTGGACCTAGATCTAGACTTTGTTTGAGCTATTCTAGCTCACGAATATGTTTGTAATTGTGGTGGAGGGTGTGGGGCTGCTGCTCTGCATGAAAAGGAACCTCCACCCCCGTCTCCAGTCTTTTGAAGCCTCAACAGGGTTTCCTCTGTTTATGAAAATAGGTGAACAGAGTCAGTCAAAACCATTAAAACCCAAGAGTATTAAGGCATTAATCTTAATATTTTATTGTAAAATAAACTAGTAGCTAGGATTAGAATGATAACTCTGCCTAAAAGGGAAAACATTAATATCTGAAATGCGATCCAGTATTAATAAATGAATCGGCCACTTAACACTTTTAATGGACTTTTAATTCCACTTTTAGTGCAACTTTGCATTATGACAACAGTCATAAACATTTATGAAGACTCCTTCATGTTCATGACAAGTGTTATGTCATGTTTATGGCAGTGTCATGTCTCTCTTCTGCACACCCTTTCAAACAAAGTGTTACCCAGTTTTTTATTGTTTAATTGGGGCCTGCCCATAGCAATGCATGGAGGCAGTGACTGACTTGTAAAACAAGTCAGACACTGCCTCCATGCATTGCATGGCAGGCACCTATTATTCTACACCCAATAGAATGTCTCTTTATTGGGGCCTGCCCATAGCAATGCATGGAGGCAGTGACTGACTTGTAAAACAAGTCAGACACTGCCTCCATGCATTG
>CAEGAE010041027.1:0-81167 GCA_903067095.1 Girardinus metallicus
GAGTTCCTCTATTAAACTGACTGAAGATGAAAACAGAAACAGAAAGCTGGAGTATAGACATTTTTTCATAATAGCCTGATCACAAATAGATAGGCTATTTGTGATCCTGCCTCTTTATTATTACATTGAATTAATTTCAGATTTTTGTATAACTTTTCTTTAAGTTAACAAAGTGAGCTATTATTGTTACAGATTAATTTTCTAAACTACAGAAAAGTAACTGTTAGAGAAGCTCAAATGTGAAAAATTGGACTGATGTAAGAATAATCGATAGATTACTCGATTACTAAAATATTTGTTTACAACAGCCCTATTTTAATTAATGAACTTATTCATATGTGATTTTAATTTAGTTTTTTTTAATTAATGGAAGCAACACAATTGCGAAATTGTGTTTTTTTTACTTTAGTGCAGATTTGTAATGGAAAAGCAGCTAATGAAGCTTTCAAGTTTAGCTTTTCGCCTTAAAACTGCAGAATGAAACTTTCATTTAAAAAAAATTATCTTACCTATTTTGAAACTGTAACTATGTTGCGACAGTATGTCATGAGACGGATAATATGTGACAAAACTGAGCTTTTCTGACTTCTCCTAGGGCTAATTGCACCTAGTATAGCATATTGTGAATGCTAAGGCTAGTTAGCATAGCCACCCAGGAGGCGGATAAACGGTTTTCCTGTAATGGTAAGTTGTTTCTCTGCCATCAGCATGTTTAGCAAGGAGTACATGAGTTTGATTGGCAGCGCTAAGCCCCGCCCCTGGCTCTGATTGGTTGCTTTTGGTCCAGTTCATTTCTTCAGATGGCAATAGCAGCTCAGGGACAAAGCAGAGGAAATCAGTGTTTTCTCAGATTATCTGTCTCATACAAACATTATTTTACAAATGTTACAAACAATTTTTTATGACAAATAAAAAAAGTGGTTTAATTAGTTAAATCCCCTTAATTTATTTGATTAAAGTCAACTTTGTAATTCACTATACACCCAAAAATCCTCTGGATTTAATTCAGCAAAACTTCGATCAGAGTTAAGTTAAATTCACTCACGTTTTTCAATTAAAAACAACGTGCAGGTTTTTACAGTGCGAACCTTACCATGAACCCCGGCGCGTCCTGGACGTCCTGGGAGGGAATGGTGAGCAGCAGGATGCCGACCAGTCCGAACAGCAGCAGCGCGATGGGAGCGATGGGAAGGGCGGAAAACTGAGCCATGAAGTGAAAGTGAGACTTTCAGCTTCTGGAAATACGAGGCTTCACTCAGCAACAAGTGGAAGAAGAAGAAGAAGAAGAGGAAGAGGAGGAGGAAGAGGAGGAACTGCTCCTCTTCACCTGCTGCCTTCCTGTCCGGCAGCTGACATTTTAAAGTCTGACTCAGACGAACGTTCAAAGTCCGGAGCGGCTTCAGACCAGCAGGAAGCAGAACCACGGATACCGGAGCCCGTCGCTCAGCAATGCCTTTATTCTGCCGGAGCTGCTTTACATTCAGCGGCTGCAGCGGGGAGGAGCCACGGAGGCTCCATGCTGCCGACTGGCGAGGAGCCACATCCACCTTCCCCTAAAGAATAAATAGATTCCTGTAGCGCGGCGTGTGAGGACAACTGTAGACGGGAGTAAACTTCTGCTACAAAAAATCTGAAAATTAAAAAAAAAGTTAAAAGTTTTGACTTTTGGTAATTTTCAGTTTCAAAAGTTGATCATTTTTGACATTTGAAGCAAAGAAAATTATATATTTTTCTCTAGAGAATTTCTCAACTTAATCTCAAAGCTTCTTAATTTTTATTGAAAATTTTTGTCTTTTAAAACTCATATATTTTCATTTTTCTTTTACAAAAAAAAAAAAGCTTTTTCTAGAAAAAAATTCTAGGAATGTATTAAGCCCAAATTGTAATTTTCTGAATTTTACATGTTTGCTTTTTAAGCAAAGAAATGTCCAAGTTCTTCCAAGAAAATTTCACTTTCCAAACTCTGAAAGTTTCAAGTCTTTTCTTTCACCAAAAAAATCAGAAATTTTTAGGTTCATCTCAGAAATTTTCTAGAAGAAAAAATTTAGTTCAATCTGAAGCGAGTTTGAAAAGTTGCAGTTTCACAGAAGAAAATCAGAAATTTTACTGAAAAATTTTTATAAAGTCGAAATTATACTTTTTTACTTTTATAAATTCTGAATTCTCCATATTTTTTGCAAAAAAAATCAGAAATTCATCTTAAAATTTCTGAGTTTTTTTGGAATCTTTTTAATTGAGCAAACTCAGAAATTCCCCTTTTTAAAAAATAGAATATGCAAGAAAAAAATTGAAATTTTGAAATTAGTATCAGCAATATTCTTCCAAAAAATTTCAGTTTCAACATTTTTAAATGTTTGACTTTTGGCAATTGTCAGAGATTCAAGTTTTTCTGGAAAAATTAAGATTTTTTCTAGGATAAAAAAAAATTTAAACTTGAGTTTTTCAAGAAATTTTCAGATTCTTTTGCAAGAAATGTTCAGAGATTAATCTCAGACTTTTTTTAGGAAAACTTGGACATTTCTGAGTTTTAAATGTCTAAAATGTTCTTAAAAAACTATAATTTTGACGGAAATGTAATCCTGTCTTTCTTTAAATCTGTAATGGCCCCAATACACAGTACAAAAATCATAATTGTGACATAATTTTATACGTATTGATCTATGTCTCTGATTGTGACTTTATATTTTATTTCTTCAAATTCTAAAGAGTAAATTATGGGAAAGTTAAACTTCAGCTCATCAAAAAGAAATAGAGATTCAGATCTGAATCTCCACATAAAAACAGGGAACAGTTCCCACAGTAAAACAATGTTTGCAGTAAAGCAGCTGCAGACAATGAACTGGTTTTGGGGACTGCAGTCTTCAGACTTGTTGATACATTTCCATATTTCCTCACTTGCATTTTTTTACGCAGATAAAGTAGAAACACTTCTGAGGAAATGACGCCAGCGCTTCAGCAGGTCCGCGAAGCTTCACAGGTTTCCTTTGGCTTTTATCTCAGCGGGAATCGTTCGCTAAACGTCCCATGGAAAGGTCGCAGGGCGGCGCCTGAGCTCTGGCGGTCTGTACAGCGATCGACACATCAGGAGGAGGCAACTGGAGGATCTGACAAAGAGGTATAGAAACTGACAGGCTCTGAGCTGCTGAGGGCCATTGAGCAACAGAACCAGGAGAAACTAATCACTGAGAATCTGAACAAAGCAGGACACTTTAAGGACGTCACACAACAAAAAAGTTACGACTTATGGAAGCTTTATGGGCTCAAAAGTCTAAAAATCGCAACTATTAAAACTCAGAAATGTCCAAGTTTTTTCTAGAATTTTTTTTTTAGATTATTCAAAAATGTTCTGAGTTTTGTCTTGACTTTTCAAACTCAAAAATGTCCCATATTTTTCTAGAAATTTTCTGAGATATATAAGAACACTTTTGACCATTTCTTCACAAATTTTTGATTCTCAAACTCAAAACATTTTCAAAATTTGTCTTGGAAAATTTCTGAGATTAATCTCAAAATTTCAGAATTTTTTCTAGCAAATTTTAGACTTTTCAAACAGAAATTTCCAAGTTTTTTTATAAAAGATTTTTGAGAATAACCTCAAATCTTCAAGTTTTCTTTCTTTTTTTAAGAAGATCTCTGGGACTAATCTCAAAATGTTGGGGTTTTTCTTGCCAACATCAAAAATTGTCTAGTTTCTTTTTTCTCTTAAAAAGTTCTGTGATGAGTCTCAAAAGTTTGAAGTATTTCCTCATAAATATTCAACTTTTGGAGCACGAGAGTCTCCTTGTTTTTATGAAGAAAATTTCTAACATTAATTTCAAAATTTTGGAGTTTTTTCTATTAAGTTTGTTACTTATCAATTTCAGAAATTTCCAAGTTTCTTCCAGAAAATTTCTAAAATTAATCTCAAAATTTCAGTTTTTTTCCCCACAAATATTTGCAAGGAAAACTAAAAAAAATCAAATTTTGTTTAAAAGAAAATCTCTGGGCCTAATCTCAAAATTTTGGAGTTTTTCCCAGCAAAGCTGAGAAATTGCCTGGTTTTCTGAGTCTCAAAATTTTACGTTTTTCTTGTAAATTTTCAACTTTTGGAGCGCAGAAGTCTCCGTGTTTTTTCAAGAAAATTTCTGAAATGAATCTCAAAATGTAAATAAATGTTTTGTTTCTATCTGTCATGTCCCTAATGCTCACACAGAAATCACGAAATCAGCCTTTCCTTCTCGACACTGAAACCTGTCAGCTAAAAGCAGAAACAGGTCGGGCTTGTCGATGTCAGCGTCTTTTATTTACAGCAGTAAAAACATGATGGTTCACAGCTGGAAAATGTAGGAAAAGAACAAGCAGATGTCGCCGTCGGGGCTCCCTGCTGCGCGTTGGGACTCGTCTCCGAGTCTTACAAAAGCTCTCCGGGTTTCCAGACATTCGCTGCAGCTGCAGCTCGGCGTTCTCACATATTTACATGTCATTCAGTTTAAGTGCTTCCTCACAGCTCGGCTCGCTGTCCAGGGCAAATATGCAGAAACAAACAAAAGCACTATGTTGTGTTATCAATACGGAAGCATGCAGAGGCTTAAAGGAGGCTTTACAAGCGGCTTGGTTCTGTTAGAAAGCAAAATGCATTCTGGGTAGTTTTGAGCGTTTTGGGGTTCCTTACTAATCCAGCTTAATTAAGGAGACCAATCAGGATAAAGTGCAAAGCGGCGCCTGACAGCGCAGGCAGGCGGCTCCAGCTTGGAGGCAGCAGGTGTTTCTCACCTCCAGAAAACGGGAAACGGCCCGTTCCCCCAGCTAACCGAGACGCGCCTGCAGCTTTCAACTCACGCCGGTCGTTTCGTGCAAAAGTTCGCCGAGGTTTTGCACGAAAGGCCGAGTGCTGGTTGGCTGGGAAACGCGGCCCTTTGATGCAGCCCCTTCCAAAACGCTGGAGGTGAGAAAGACGGCAGCTGCAGGGGAGAGGAAGAGAGAATAAAAAACTATTTATAAATCCATCCCACTTTTATCGTCTCCTTTTTCTTAACATATGGAAAACTAAGTAGTCAAAGCTTTTGTCAACATTTAAATAACTGCCCTGGGCATGTAAGTGCAAATAAACTTTTCCTAGAAGTTGCATTAATCATCATCATCATTCAAATACGTAAAACTTCTACGTTTTCATATACAAGCACACGCATGCTTTCATTTAACCAGAAGACATGAGAAGCTCGTTTTTAAGTGCCATTATTCCCAATAAAATGTCTAAAAAACATTTAAAGTGTCGATAGAAACTCAGATATAATTCCTATTAAAAATAATTCGTCTCTAGCTCTTTTCGTATTGCACTACAAGTCGATTCTTCTGCTCTATTTTAGCCTCAATTAGAAGAGAAGTATTGTCACCAAAAACAGGTTAAATCGATAAAATCAAACACCGAACATTAAGTTTATGCGAGTAAAAGGACAAAACAAGGCTAAGGTAATAACATACAGAAGGAAAAGATTGTATATGTGGGTAAGATGGGTTCTTCTGTGCATGCTTAGCAATCCTAAAAACATCTAAGACCAGATAGATAATCCCGTTTTTACTGTTTTTGTTTTTAAAAAAGGTGCAAAGTTCATCAGACTGGTTTCTCCTTCTTCAGGTTTTCATTCGGCTGAAGGTTTTCATTCTTCTTCTTCTGACTCGTCTGCTTCGTGAACGGCCTCAACGTCGCTCTCTTTTCTTTCGCTCTTTCTCTCCCTCCCTCCGTTTTTCTGTTTCTACACCACGGTGCTGACGGACGGGTCAGACAGGTTGAGCTGGCCCGTGGCGTCAGTGGGTGGGAATTGCTGCAAACGTGACGGGAAAATGGAGGCAAAGAATGAGAAGAAACACACAGAGGGGAGTCGATTAGTGAGAAAACGAGACGTTTCATCAGTTTCTACCTCGCTGTTTCTAACGCTGCAGCGGGAGGAAGCTAACCGCTCTCAGGGAGAAACGCCTGATGGGGCAGAGCAACACAAAACGCAGCTCTGATTTGGAGACATATTGGGAACAATTCAGATGGAAAAGAGAGTAAACTTCAGCTGAAAAACTCGTGAAATTTCAGAGATTGAGGTCAAAAATTTGCTGGAAAAAAAAACAACAAAAAAACTTGAGATTAATTTCAGAAATTTCCTAGAAACTTCTAGGTTTGAAAAATTTTTTAATTAAAATTTTTTTTCTTTTATGAAATAACCTAAAATGAAATTTCTGAGTTTGAAAAAAAAAAAAAAAACTTTGATATGTATGTTAGATACTTTCTAGAAAAAGTCGAACATTTTCCACATTTTAAAAGGTTTTTTTCACTTTTATAGTTTTTTTCACTTGTAGCCTGGAAAATGAAATTTATTGGTTTGAAAAGTCAAAGCATTTTCTAGAAAAGTGACAAACGTTGAGACTGATTTCAGAAAAAAACGTGGAAATTTCTGAGTTTGAAAATGTACTAAGAACTGACATCATATCTGTCAGTTCATTACATCTGGCACAACGTCAGATATTTTCTGGAAAAAGATGCGAAACTTTGAGTTTGAAAAGTCAAAAATGTTTTACATTTTAATCTCAGAAAATTTTAAGTTTCATATATTTCTGAGATTCATCTCAACATTTCAAATTTTTTTCTAGAAAATTTTTAGAATTTTTACAGTAAATTTTCATTTTAAGTTACTGTATAAAAGTCAAAAAATGTCAACTTTTCAAACTCAGAAATAAAAAAGTTTTTTTGTGGAAAATTTCTGAGTTCAATCTAAAAAAATATTTTTGGCTGAAAACACGATCATAGAAAGAAGACAACTTGTTTTTTCTTTACAAGTAAAACCAGAAAAGTGTGGCATGAATGAATTTTCCACCCCTTTGACTCTGAAACCCCAAAGTACAACAAACTACCCGTTTCCTACTCCGCACTGGTTTCTGAATGTCGCATTGGAAAACCAAATAAATCATCATTTACTCTCATTTTGCTGCTCAGCTGCAGATGCTTAATAGCAGAAACCTAAAACAAAACGTTCAGATTAATAATTTGACCACTAGGTGGCGCATTATGCTATAATTCACAGGTACACAGTTGGTAATAATTTAGAAGACAATAGTAATAGAATGGGAAAAGTGAGGCACCCGGTCATGACACAGCAGAACACTGAACTCCACCGCCACCAATAAACTTTTCACAATGTGACGCCACAAACTAATAAGTAATAACTTTTTCATCCTGTTCTTACAAACCGCAGCACACAAGATCAGCCTGTTGTCACCGTTTCCATGGGGACAAAAAAATTAAAATGCTCAACCAAAAAAACTTGACTTTCACAGATGCTTTCAGTTACGCCACAATTTTCTAATTTTTGAAAAGTGTTTGAAAACAAAACCTTATTTTCCTTCTGAAGTGTAAAAATGCTGCTTTGTGTTGCTCTCCCTCATAAAGCTCCAGTCCAACAGACATGATGTCACAGGGGCGTGTTGACACTTTCGCAAAGCGCTGGGAGTTTATAATCACTTCAGCTGCTGGATTTGACCTGAGAGCGGTTGGAGGGGAGGAGACGAGAGGCTGGACGACGGCAAGTTGAACGCAGCTTCAGTCTGTCAGGAATAGGAGTCCATCTCTCCTAAACACACCTGCTGATTTTCTCTGCATTGTCGCAGGAAGGGAAGAGTCTCTGATTCTCTGAGTGAAGTTTGGTCCATCACACCTCCTTTAATCTGTGATGTCAAATGTCTGTGCAGCAAAAAATGTCAGTTTGTGACGCTATCATATTGAAGATATTCATAAAACAGTTCCCAGTGATCGTCATCCATATCTTCAGCGCAAAAGCAGCACAAATTAAAATGTTTGCTGCACAAACATTTGACTTTTGTTATATTTGGGTAAAGTGGCGGCGGCTGACTTGTAAACTTTCATTAATATCTTCGAAGAAAAAGCAGCACCAATAAAAAAATTTGCAGCACAACCGGAGTTGAGTTGATTTTGTCGCCGATTTTGTGAGGTTTGAACAAGGTCAGTGGGCCGGTTGACCTTTCATGACCTCTAGAAACATTTGTTAACATATTCAAAAATGATAGCGGCACAAACAAAAAGATTTGCAGCACAAACATAGTTGAGATAATCGAGTTGATTGTCACCACATTTGTTAGGTTTGAGGAAAGTGGGTGGGCTGGTTGACCTTTCATGACCTTTGGAAACGTTTATTAATATTTTGAAAACAATAGCGGCACAAAAACGGCTTCTGCATCACAAAGGAAGCCGAGTTGATTGTTGACAATCAACGCGGCAAAAATCAAACAAAATGTCAGGTTTGGGTAATGTGGCGCTAGGTGACCTTTACGCTTTCATTAAAGGCTTCAAAGTAAAAGCAGCACAAACTAACATTTTCGCAGCACCAACAGTCGAGTTGATTGTCATCCATTTTATTTAGATTTGAAGAAGGTGGGGAGGGGGCTGGTTGACCTTTCATGACCTTTGGAAACACTTATTAATATCTTTAAAATGCTAGCGGCACAAACTAATCTTTGCGGCACAAACGTTTGATGCCGGTTTTGCTGGATCTGAAGACGTTGTTGGAGGCCAAACTTCACTCAGGTTTCGGAGGAGCAGTTTAATTGTTGTCAGATTTCAAGGTGCCGCTGCGTCAGACTCTTGCGTCTCGTCCTTTCCTTCGCCGCTCTTATTTTGCGGCATCACAAAAAGCTGAGAGGGGAAACAAGATCCCATCGTCAAGAGTGCAGCAAAACTGTTTTCTGCTGAATTTTGTCTCGTTTTGGGGCAAAAAAAAGTGTCGAAAAACATGTCCGCCAAACATAAAGTCAACTGTAATCCCAATCGTCACATTTATCGTTGAGGAAAAGTATTTTAATTAAACTGGAGAAGTGAGTGAGGGAAGGTGTGCCCGTCTCATCGGTAACTTTCCTACTCAAGCTGATTAGCTGCAACTCTTACCTTGAGCTAACAGAGCCAAAACATTGGCGCGCCTGAGCTTAAGATGCTAACATGCTAACAGAAGGAGCAACATCCAGACTGAGTGCTGTGCAAACCTCTTCCTGTTGTTTGAAAGTTTTCAAGCTTTTTTTTTTTGGAGAACTTTGATGATTTGTTGGTTCGTTTTTATCTGAATTTGGCAGCTTTTTCAATCGAAACCATTTGAAATGATGGATTTTGATTCACTGGAATAGTTTGGGTCCGTAAATATTTGTATATTTGTTTAAACTGTTTGGTTTTAGTAGGAATGTATGAATTTCTAAAGCATTTTGATGCTTATTTTTCAATAAAAGACTCAGCTATTCTTGTACACTGCAAAAACACGGAATCTTACCAACTGCTTTTTTCTAGTTTCAAGCATTTTTGTTCATTTGAAGTAAGAAAACTAACTTAAAAGTAACTTCTCACCAAAATATAGTATAGTAATGTAGGAAAAATGTTTTCTTATAAATAAAAAAAATTGACAGTGAAACTAGAACTTTTCATTAATATTAAAGATTAATTGACTTAAAACAAGCTCCTATATTGTACCAAAAAGTAAGTTAGTTTTGTCTTAATTCAAGTTTACTATATTTGCACTAGAAACTACACAAAATTACTTGGTAAGATTTTGTGTTTTTGCATTGTCGTCTGAAAACAAAACAATAATTTAACCAAATAGAAAAACAAATCCCAAGTTTAATAACTTTATAAAAAAGATATTTGAACCACCGGAAATAATTAATATTACAAATATAAATAAAACAAGTCCTGCTCAAATTAAAATGCTTAAGCACAGAAATATAAATTTTGAATCAATATTAAGGATTTATTGGCTTAAAAGTTACTTGTCTTATTTAAAGTGTACTAAAATATTTGCACTAAAAGCTAAATCAAAAATACTTGGTAACATTTTGTGTTTTTGCAGTGTACTGTATGCCAAGTGTTTATAAAATGTTTTTTTTTTTTTTGGTTTGTATATTTTAGAATTTCCTCTAAAAATTATAACAGATTATATCTTTGTTGGCTTTTTGTGACAAAGAACCTCAAAACTTGTCCATCAGAGGACGTAACTTAAACAAAAATGAAAATCTTTTCATGAAAAAGCAGCCAAAAGCCAAAGAAAACCAAAAAGCCAACTTTAAAAGCCAACAATAACGTCTAAAGAGTCGACTGAAGACTTTTGCACAGTACTGATCATTTTTTAACCATCAGAAATCAGTTGTGGATGCTCCTCATCGTCAAACAGCTTACAGCCCCCGTCTGCTCTCCGTATACCTGTCGTTCCCTTGAGGGCGTTTTTAATGGCGTCAAGTGGACCAGTCAAAGTAAGACATTTTACTGACATCACAAGCACAGGTAAGGCTTATAAAGCTGCTTATTCCAGAGGACAGTCTACACACTGTTGCTACGGTAACTACAGCTAGGACAGGTAAAGAGTCGGCATGCTTGCAGAGGAAGAGAGGAGCGGTGTGGCATGTGGGTGAGGGACACTGACACTCAAGTCCATTGATATCCATTAATATAAAAAAGAAGAACATTGATATAAAATTAAAATAATGGTCAAAGACTGGAGATGGTTGGTCTTTAGATTTAAATTTAACCGTATCTTGATTAAATTTCTACGTTTCTCCCCCCAATCAGGGCTCCAGGGCCAACTTTCAAACCGTAAACAACCCAAATTAACGATCGTCTGGAAACAAAAACAAGCAGAAGGAAACTTTGGCAGCAGAGAAACAGATTTTAAAAATAGGCTAAATCTATTTTAGCCGTTTTTAAGAGCGCAGCTGATATACGATACATGTGCCTTGATAAATACCCCAAAATACAAAGTCAGAGACAAACGATATTTTCCTTTTCTCCGCAGATGTTCAGACAAGTATAACTGTTGAGGTGAAGCGGCTTCAGGTGACCTCAGGGTCAACGTTTTGTCACTTCAAACTTTTCCCGTTCAATTCCTCAAACTCACAAAGAAACGATTTTGAGCTCAACTGTAAAAGAAATGCAGAAAACCTGGAACTCTCATTGCGTCAAGCAAACGCTTCGGGTGAATTGGCCACTCATTCACTATATAGTGCGCTACACAGCGAGTCGTCCATTTTGTACACCGCGTTAAAAATGATTATTGTTATTATTATTACAGTAACTTTTCAACAGCTTATAAAAAGTAAATCTGCTGGTATAGTGAAAGGAATGTTCATTTTATTGATCCTGATGGATCATAAAGAAATGCAGTCTATCAAACAGGACATAGTGTTAGCATGGCAATGCTAATGTTAGCAAAGACAAACTGTTTTTATTATTATCTGCCATATAATTCACTAAATATTTGTTATGTTGAACATTAAATATGCTAATAGAGAGAAAGTTTAATTCATGAGTTAATGTGCAGCATCATGTGGTGCTGTCTGAGCCAACAGAGAGCTAAATTAGCATTAAAATGCTAATATTAGCATGATAATGCCAAACTTCTATATGCAACGCAACTGTTTTATTATTACTTGGCACAGTAAATGTAGATACTATAGAAGCTGTGCCCTGAATTTACAACTAAGTGTAAAGCAGTTGTGTCTAATCAAATAATATCATCAATGCTAGAGCTAGCAGGCTAATGCTAAAGTTTAGTTTTAGTTTTTCTCCCATGTAGTTGAGTAGAAATGTGTTTTATTGTACAGTAAATGTATTTTACATAGGTACTGTATCCCTTATTAAGAAGGGTAAGTGGTACTGGCTAAGCCAACATTAGCATATTAACAGCAATGTTAGCATGCTAATGTTAATATTCAATTATAATTTTATTTTTAATTCAATACTGAGTACTATAAATGTTTCACATTTTAAATACAATGTGTAGTTGTTATCAAGTGTAATATTGTGCTATCTAAGTTAATCTAGTGTGCTAGTGTGGTAATGCTAATGCTAGCATGCTAATACAACATTTAAATTAAATTATCTCCAAAACATTGCACCAAAAAATGTCGCATGGAACAGTAAGTATCCTATGAAGAGTTTGTAATTAGTATTAGTTAAAAAGAAAATGAATGTAGCACCTTTTTGGCATATGATGCAATAAATGTACAAAATACAATGTTAGCATTTTGATATTGATGTTAGTGTTGTACCACTAATGTTCAACTGAATTTTATACCTACTATATAGGTCACTAGAATTTATATCATGCTGCAGGATGTGCTATATTTAAAGTTCCCTTATGTCAACAGAACATTAGCATGCTAACATTAATGCCATGCAAAGTGTAATGTAGTCATTTTTAACCAATCATTTAAAAGACAATAAGTCTTAAATGATTGGTTAAAAATCAATAAAAGATCATCCGTCATTATTTAATCTAGAATATAGTGCTTTACTGTTGTCCTGTTAATGTACCGAATGAATTTTGTGGACTGCATCCATTGTTACATGCTAACACCAATGTTAGCAAGCAAATTATAATTTCTAGCTGTATATTTTCATCTTCTATGTAGCGCAGTAGAAACTGTTTCATTGTAAGGTAAATGTACTGCAAAAGGTTGTGAAGTGAATCAGTTATCAAGAAGAGCAATGCAGTACTCCATGTTAGCGCTAACACTATTATGCTAATGCTCAACTTTCTTTAACTGTGGTGTTAGCATGCTAATGCTAATGACCAACACAAACTTATTGGAGGATTTAACATGTTATCAATGTCTGCTATGATAGCATCAGCTTCAGTTAAGTGCATTAGTTTTTTTTTAAGAACTGGTTTACGATAATCAGACTCCGACGAACATTTCGAAGCTCCCACATGTCCGCACAAACCCACTTGTTGCGCCGCATCTTTAATCAGATAAAGCTTAACGTGTGGCTTCAGCTGGCGCACGTAAAAGTAATTATTCTGGCAATCAGTGGGATGTTTTACCAACATGAGGGGAATCTGGGTCAATCTGGTGGAATAATCTAAATTTAAAACAACCAACAGCAGAACAGGTGTTTTATTTTTACTCATGAACAAAAACCCAAAGGAGGAGGAAAATCTGTCCCTCTTCTTGACCTACAACCAACGAGAAAACAATTAGCAGCACTGTTGAGTTTAGATCGGTAAAATTTTAAGTTTTAGGAACAATGAGTGACATAGATACATCCTTTAATTAAGCGTAGGATGAACCTGCTGTTCCCTCCCTGACTGCATTTTCAACCTAAAGCAGACAAACTGCCATTTAAATACAGTGAAATACACGTCAAATGTGCTCTATGATTAAAAAGTACAAAGCAATTTACCTCAATTCAGCTTAATTCACTGTGGTTGTACACCCAATCTTTTAAAAATAAAGAACTACTATGACACTACCCCATTGATTTTCCCACATTTTTTAACATATTTCCTCTGCAAGAGATAATTTATTTATATGTATAAAAAAAATACCCAATGTGTCAGAAGATCTGGGAATAAAGGAGATGTAACGGATTAAAAATGTGTTTTATGGCACAGAAAATGTGTTGTAGAGACGCTGTGCATGGCATTTGTTAAGAATTGTAATGTTAGCATGTTAATGCTAAGCTACGCTAAGCTACTTTGTGAACAAAATATAGTGACTGAGTGACATTCACGTTTCAAACACAGCTGCAGTCGTTGAAGATGTGCAGAAAAATAATTATGCTTTTCCTGTGGTAGAACGAGAGCCTGACAGCTCTCAAAGTTTGTTGTGAGATTACAAAAGAAGAATTCAAACAGAAGAGAAGACAGTCGTCTTCGCCTGAAAACACAACCTGCAAGAGGCATGCACAGTTCAGACCACAAGGAAAATAAAGAAGAACTGTGACAAAGAAAACATGAGAAATCAAAAGATTATCAATAAAAAATCCATGAGTGTAATCCTGAAAACAGACATGTTGTTAAGTCAGTCGACACGGTGGGTTTCTTCTTAGGACTGGCCATCACTACTGCCTTGATCATGAATTTGGAAAGAAAAAAAAAACAAAACAAAACAACAAAAACAACATGAAACCAAGAACACCAGCGCATGCTCGACAAAACATAATCAAAACCCAAACTGAGGAGAGTGCAGGGTTGGTTGCAAAGGAACTGTGGATACACGCAGGATCAAGCAGTCGAAATGACTCCACACAATCATATGAACAGACAGGATCACACACTGCAGCGCCACCACCAGGAAAACCACTGCCATAACCCACACCGAAACCAGGTTAGGAGGGAAGAGCAGCTCAAGACAAAACACGGCTTGCTGGCTTTTGTCGCCCCCGTCCTCTTGAAGACCCCAAGTGTCCCTAGAGACCCCGGATTATCGGGAGGCTTTAAGGAGACGCTTTATTTTGAAGGGGTGTGCATAAAACGGACGGAAGACTGTCGTGAACATGAAGGAGTCTTCATGAGTGTTTATGACTGTTGTCGTCAAGTATCATCCGGTAAATAATGACACCTTTAATGAAAAGTTGTCATTGTTTAAAATGTCTTTGTTATGACAACTAGACATCAGACAAGAAATTATAAATATGTTATAACAAGTATTGACTGTCAAATTTTACAGTTATGTAGCTTTATGTGTGAATATTATATCACTCTGTCATTTATTGTTAGTCTTTTTGAATTAATTTGCAAAGTGCATAAGGTTTATAACATATTTATTACAGATTATGTCTTGTAATGTAAAGACATATTCTTAATGTCTTTGTTATGACAACTTGACATTAACCAAGTCATCATAATCTGTAATAAATATGCCATAAGTACTGACTGTCAAACTTTCTAACGTTATGTAGCTTTATGGTTAATATTATATTACTCTGTCATTTATTGTTAGTCTTTTTGAATTAATTTGCAATGTTAAGTGTTATAAAATATTTATTACAGGTTATAATGTCTTGGTTAACGTCAAGTTGTCATAACAAAAACATTCATTGTTTTGGATATAGTCTTCTTGTCTGAAGACATTTTTTTTGTTTTTGTTAATATCAAGTTGTCACAACCAAGACAAAAATGTCTTTTTGACAACCAGACATTAACCAAGAAATTATCATCTGTTATAAATATGTTATAACAAGTATTATCAATCTTTAAAACGTTATGTAGCTTCATGTGTTAATATTACATTACTCTGTCATTTACTGTTAGTGTTTTTGTATTAATATGCAAAGTTTATATGTGTTATAACATATTTATTACAGATGATGATGTCTTGGTTAATGTCAAGTTGACAACAAAAACATTGTTTTGAATATCAAGTTGTCAAGACATTTTTCGCCTTGGTTAAGTTGTCATAAACATGTTATAACAAGTACTGATTATCAAACTTTAAAAGGTTTTACAGTTTTATGGATTAACTTTCATCTAATCAATTCTACCATATTCCAACAAGATGTCTACAATGAACTTTGCCTATTTCTTCAACTTGACTTTATGTCGTCATAACAAAGACATTTTAAACCAAGTCAACGTTTCATTAAAAGTGTCATTATTTACCGACTGACATTAACGACAACAGTCAAACACTCCTGAAGACTCCTTCATGTTTCTGACAGTCTTACATCAGTCTTACGCACACCCCTTCAAAATAAAGCGTTTCTGTTTTCTCCTCCCCACTGCTGACCTCGGCCGCCCTGACCTAGGATCCTCCACTGGTTGACGCTAACGGAGCGGTGAGCTCTACATGGTGATGGCTGATCGATGGCAAAAGGGACAGACACTTGGCGAAGGCCGCGCAGAGTCGCGTGGAAATGATTGGGCTGGACATGGGACTCGTTTGGATGTGGGGGGGATGTATGCAGAGAGGACAGAGGAGGAGAGAAGGAGGTGAAACCAGAGACAGAGGAGGAGGAGAGAAACGTGGAGTGGAGGTCGTTGGTCCTTCGTCTCCTTACCGTGTCTTTGGAGGACCTACGTCTCTTGATGCTGGAAGCCAGGGTGGTACTGATGGACCTAAAAGAGGCTTTCTTTTTGGGGTCGGGCTCTGCTCTACCACTTTTCCTATCCTAAAATGAATATATGTAGAAACATTATTCGTGCGCTACGGCCGGGGTGACGACTGTGCCGTTCAGTCTCACCCAGTCGCTCTACACCCAGCACCCGACACCCCACCTTAGTGTCTACGTTCTTTAGAAAGGATCTTGTAGGACAAACACTAGAGCATTTAAAAAAGTAAAAAGAAAAATGAAAGGAGGGAGAAAGAAAGAAGGAAAGGGATAAAGCTTGTTAATTAGATGTGTGTCTGTTCTAGGTCTTACTGCACAGGATGGTGGAGTAGTCCTCCAAAAATGTGCTCAAACATCCTCGGAAATGCTCTGGGATGAGTGATGACTAGAAAAGATGTCAGTGATTGTGATATTTATATTTCCTTACACCATCTAAATGAATGGCTGCTGCCTGAAAACACCCAACTGATCGTAGCCTTGAAATGGATCGACAAAAAAAAATGCGAAACATGACCTATCGAGGTACGATGGATGCGAAACGTTTGCACTCCTGGGTTTTTGTGATGTAAGAAAATGGTCAAGATATTTCTGATGCTGCTGATACTTGGAGTTCTTCCCACAACATCTAAATTTGATCTGAATCCGGTTTTGTTAAGTGATCCAGATTTGGACTAGTTATTCTTCTTCGGATCATTTTCCAAGCTAACAGACACTCACGGAAATTGAAATTGCCCCCGCAATAACACGTCATCTTAACATTTACAACCAGAAGTTAAAATGTTAGTCTCTTAACTCATGTTTTTGTTCCTCCTGCTGAAGGGCGGTGCTGTTTAAATGTGACCGGCTACAATAAAAACACAAACGCTTTGAATTATTTACAGATTCTGAAAGGATCCAATGATAGAAAACACATAAAAATCAAAAATGTTCTTCACTACAAGTGTTGTGGGCTGTTTGTAATTTAGAAGCGTAAAAAGAAAATAGATTTGAGTTGCTTTGGCAAAAACAAACATTTTCTTTCAGCCAGCAGGCATTAATACATTTATTTTAGGTGTAATGACGCAGTTAGTCAGCAGGGGGCGCAGCGCTGCGTCACTGGTTCATATTTTACAAACATGTTTGTTTAAAAATGTGAGAAAGCCACAATTTTCTGTTTGTTAAGTCAATATTTACCACAGTTAAATACTGACTTAACAAAGTCATTATTTTTTAACATTATTTGATACAAAATAATGTTAAAATCATTATGTTTCTTTTAAATTTAGCATATTATGAGCATATTTAACCAGTCATGTCATGGAAAGACGGTTGGCGCTTTTCAGACAAGAAAACTCAAGTTTTTAAGAAAATGGCCTCTCGCCAATTAATTGTCAGTTGATCAATAAGATCAATCAATTTTATTTTAGCTCATTAATTGATATTTATTCCCGTTTCGGAGGAACATTTCCAGATTTGAACAGCATCGTCTCGTTTCTTTACATCACAAAAACAAATCATCTTCAGAGGTGTGTGCAAACTTTGCATGTTCAGTGCAAAACGACGTTATTGGTGTTTTAGGGCCATCATAGACACAAAAACGAGTAAACCTTTGCCAAAAAAACTCAGAAATTTTCTAGAAAACAACAAGGCAATTTATGAGTTGGAAAAGTCAAAAATTTGCTAGAAATTTTTAGATTAACCTCAAAAATTTTAAAGAAAAAAAACCCACAAAATTTTATGATTCTCTAGAAAAAACAAGGACATTTCTGAGTAGGAAAAAGAAAAAACAATTTAGAGTATAACAAGTCAAACATTTTCTAGAAAAAAAAAAAACTCGTAAAGTTTTAGAATTGTCTCAGAAATTTTCTAGAAAGAAACATGGAAATTTCAGTTTGAAAAATGTTCAACTTTTTAAAGCTCTGAAAACATCCATGCTTCTTTCTAAAATATTTTTGAAAATAATTTCAACCATTCTGATTTTTTTTTCTAGCAACTCTCAACTTTTGAAACTCCAAATTTTCCAATTTTTTTTTTTTTTAAGAGTATTTCAGACATTTACCTTAAAAAAAAACTAACTCAGACATTTTTTAACAAATTTTTCAACTCCAAATGTCCAAATTCTTTCTGTAAAATTTCAGAAAACAATCTCAAAATTTCTGGGGATTTTTTTGTAGCAAATTTTCAAGTTTGGAAACTCCAAAATTTCAAATTTTTTCTAGAAAATTTCTGAGAGTAGTGTAAAGATTTCAGAGTTTTTTGGCAGAAATGTACTCCTCTTTTCTCCTTTCTCTGTTCTGCCGACGATGCCCCTAACGCACCGATCATTACGATCGAAGCTCTAGCGAATACTTTCATTTACTATTCCAAACAAAAGTGGAAAAGTTATTCAAAAAATAACTTCTCTGTATTTTTGCAGCCATCTCGGCGCCCTCCCTCCCTCACACCATCGTAGCCCCACAGCTACTCTCACAATGACTGCATGGTTTGTGTGCAGAAACAAACAAAACCAAATAAATAAACTCATATTAATGTATTCTTACATCCTGAGTCTCTACAGAGGAAGAGGGCTGCATAGGGGGGAGAAAAGAAAAATAAAATAAATTTCCATCCACCTGATTATTACCTTATACAAGATCCTTAAGCAAAAGCCGAGGGAACTAAAAAAAAAAAATCTGATAAAAAAAATAAATAAAAATATGGCGAATATTTATTTAAAAACTGCTAGCAAAGCAAACATCCACATCCAAAGCCAGGCAGGTATAAAAAAGTGAGAAGCTACAGTTTTGGATGCATATCGAAGGGAAAACAATAGCGACAAAAGTCAGTAACTGAAGCCCATTTAAAGTCATTATACCGTAAAGCTAAAGGTATAATGGAAATTCACCCCACACACAAGGGAATGTGATGGAGCATGAGTGGGTGGGATGGGTCCCTAATGCAGCAGCAAACCCAGGTTCTTCATTAAATTAAACCTTACATGAAGCAGCTAACTATATGATGGGATTAGCAAAGATGCTCCTTCCTAAAAGTAAATAAAGATAAATAAAGAAGAAGAAGCGCTCTAAGATGGATGCTGGTTAAAGAATATGTGGCGGGTGGTCTGGGGTTGGGCAGTGTGGTGTGAATTTCAACATGCCTTCATGGATGGTGGGGGCGTCATAAGGGAGGAAAACATGGAATAATAATAATAGTAGTGATAACAATAATTAAACATTAAACAAAGAGCAGGACAGATCGATGGCGGCCAGCACTGGGCCTGCAGAGCATCGTCTCATCAGGTCACATGACTCGGCTGTTTCAGCAGGACTTTCACTTCTGGAGGTTAGCAGGAGATCGCCGCTTCACACTCAGTAACGGAAAGTAAAAAAAGAACAAAATCTGTTTGTTTTTCCTGTTGAAAGATGAGACCTCATGTTGGTAAGTAGTAATGCAAAGTGGGAACACTTTGTTAGAAGGGAGGAGCACCAGACTGACACGACGACGTCTTAAATATGGAGGAGTGTTTATAAATGTTTACGGCTTTTATGAAGTGTCGTTCAGTAAATAAAGACATTTTTAATGCAAAGTTACATTAAAACTTGAATTAAAAGCCTCGACTTTGCAATATTCTGTAAATAATGTTACTTTTATAGCAAAGTTGCATTAAAACCCGAATTAAAAGTCTCAACTTTGCATTATTTAGTCTATAATATCACAACTCTTTGAGCAAAGTTGCATTAAATGTCCATAAAAGTATCATCTTTGCATTATTCAGTAAATAAGATCACAATTTTTAAAACAAAGCTGCGTTAAAGGTTGCATTAGAAGGGTCAACTTTGCCTTAAAGTGTCATTATTTGCAGAGTAAAGCAATTAAAAATGCTTTAAAAGAGAATTAAAAGTGTAATTTTTTTGAAAATTATGAAACTTTTGAATCAAAGTTGCATTAAAAGATGATTAAAAGTGTCAACTTTACAATACTCGATAAATAATGACACTTTTAAAGCAAAGTTGCATTAAAACTTGCATTAGAAGTGCCGTCTTTGCATTATTTAGTCTATAATATCACAATTCTTTGAGCAAAGTTGCATTAAATGCCCATTAAAAGTGTCATTATTCACCTGTAAACCTTTATGAAGACTCCGCCATGTTTCTGACGGCGCCGTGTCGTTCTTACGCACAGCCCTTCAAATAAAATGTTACCGAGTTCGTTCTGCTTCAGAAGATAAAAACAGCAACGGGAACAAAATAAATCCAAGCCCGAGTGGCGGCACGTCGCTGCTTCTGGTAACGTTTTCATATCAGCAGCAGGTGAAGCCGCCCGAGGAGGCGCTGCGTGCGCTCAGTGTCGGCCATGTTGGGCATGCGGAGCCATCAGACCAAGCCAGGAATGGGGCTTATGCGCCAAGCAAACGGCGACCGCCTGCGGCGTTACTCTGTTGCCGTCGCTCAGCTTCAGAGCCTGGCGCTTGTTTCAAGGTGGGGAAAGCTTTAGCTGTCCAGAGAGTGCACCTCTGAGTAAGATCTGCTTCAAAACGTAAAGCTAAAGCGCCTCAGCATGAGAAACGGCAACAGTGATGTAAGTCTTTAGAATGTAAGACGGTTTCCTTTACCCCTAGCTTTAGTTTCATCTCTGTTGGCTTTTATGTAGCCTAATAAGCTTCCAGCTTTATTTATAGCTTGTGCACCTCCTGTCTTCATTTTTAGATCACTTAGCTATTAGCTGTGAGCAGTTAGCTTGACTCTTAGTCTGCTACAGCAGCTTAAGTCTCAGCTTGTTTATCTGTCATTTTTTGCTAGCTTAAGCATATTTTACCTCGACTATCAATCTAAGCAGCTTGATTTTTAACTAAAGTTCTTGTTAGCTTCAGCTTTAGCTTTAGTTGTCTCTGGCTACTCAGCTTGTGCAGCTGTTAGCTGTTTCCTCAGACAGAACTGTTACGTTTTCCTTAAGCTTATGTAGCTGCTAGCTAGAACCTCAACCTAACTAGCCGTTTCTAGAGTTAGCAGTTAGCTTGGCACTTAGTCTGCTACAGCTTGTTTAGCTGCTAATTTTCTGCTAGCTTGACTATCAATCTGAGCAGCTTTATTTTTAACTGAAGTACTTCTTAGCTTCCACTTAGCTAAATTTGTGATTGACTTCTCAGTCTGTGTAGCTGTTAGCTGTGTAGCTGTTAGCTGTATTTTTAGCTAGTTTGCTCTAAGCCTAACTAGCAGTTTCTAGATGAAATAGCTATTACCTGTTAAGAGTTAGCTTGACTTTTAGTCTCCTACAGCTTGCTTACCTGCTAATTTTCTGCTAGCTTAAGCATTTTTTAGCTTGAACCTCAATCTGAGCAGCTTGATTTTTAACTGAAGTACTTGTTAGCTTTAGCTTAAGTAGTCATTGGCAACCAAGTCTGTGTAGCTGTTAGCTCTAGGAGAGTACTCTCAGTTTGAGTAGCTATTAGCTTAATACTTGCGTAGCTTTTAGCTTGGCTCTTAGCTTGAGCTGCTTGCTCCTTAATTCAGATTATATGTCCATATGTTTGACTTTTAAATTGTTAAACTGACTCTGACTTTGATTAGCTGTTAGCTGATTTTAGCTAAAGTAGCTTTTGGTTTGAATTATACCCAGATCCGCCTTTAGCTTCAATCGTAGCACTCGATACCACGCTACTCGTTACATTATTGTTTCTATTTATCACATAAACTCTGTAGGAAAAAACCTCATTATTCAAGACAAAAGGTTACAACAAAAAACAAAAAAACTTAAAATGCAAAGTCAAAAATAACAGTGGTTATTCATGCCTCTTCATTCTATTAATTTGAATAACATTAAATTCGTAGGAAAATATATTCTTATGATGTTAAAACATAGACACAAAATATATAAAAATATACATCATAAGGATCTACATCACTATTAGGGTAGAAAAACAGCAAAGTGCCTCTGAGTCATGCATTAAACTTTAAAGCTTTTGCAAAAAAAGCAGCATCTTCACGCAGCATCTTGCACAGATTTAGTCAGATGTGCACTTTCTCTGAAGCTACGTTCATTTTTGAATGTGCACAGTCCTGCATAATGCTGTAATACCCCAACCTGAGGCAGTATAAGCACATAATTACATATAAAAAACATACAAGCAGTCAAAATGAAGCCAACGATGAGACTGCAGGTTTTTCTGCTTGCCGTACTAAGGAAGGAGGACGGCACATAAACTGATCTTGTATTCTCCGTCATCATGATTTGTGTCCTACATAAGCAAGTTGTCACTTTCAATTTATGAAAACTGGAGCGTGGAGTAATCAGCGCGCCCAGATAGGATTTGAAATAACATTCAAGCTGAACTAATTGAATTAGTTGGACTCTGCAGGCGCCCTCGGTGGTTGTTCTGCAAGATGCCGCTGCAAATACATCTCCACAGTGACGGTCAATAAGCAGCAGCGGCCATCTTTGTTCGTTAGACGACGAGATCCTCAAAATATCAACGTTTTAATGTGTCGTTCTCCTTTCTCAGTGATGCCGCCCTGCATGCATTCAATCTGCTTCATGTTTCTGAAACTCGAACATCCATATGAGGAGACTAACAGATATGTCTACCAGCGTGACGTGAAACAGGCACTTACATTCATACTGTACCTTCCTCCGGCCCCTGCTGTCTCATTCCAGCAGGGACAAACACAGACAGACAACAGACACACTGCCAGGGCCGGATCGCTGACTGCGATCGGCCGTCAAACCACAGAAAACCTGAGTAACGTTCGGAAACCTCACAGCTGCACTGATTGCATCGGAGCACAGCTGAAAATCACGTTCTTGATTGGCCGAGTAAAGGAACTTTTTCCTGCTGCTGCTTGATTAGAGATGAAATCAGTCAAACCGAGTAAAAAAATAAAAATAAAAAAAAAAGCAGATTCAGACAGATGCAGTACTGTGCAAAACTGTTGAGTCATGCTTTAGCTCTTTGTTTAGACTTCATGTTCGTTAGCCGAGAAAGTTTGGGTCATTTGGGGACGTGTGAATGCGCAAATTAATTCTGGTCCACCTACCTATTAGTTTGGTCGAAGCAAACTCTATAGATATGTTGCAAGATCCTGCTCGCTAACAATGACTAGCATTCGTTTTAGCTGTCAAGTTCTCAACACAACGTATTAAAAAGGCTTAAATGTAGGCAAGAAAAAGGATGCAGTGCTTTGCTTCTGATTGTCAACAGAACAAGTAGATAACAAGATCAGGAAAAAGTTTTAATTAAGAAAACTTAGCGAGGGAGAGGGAAGTAGTTCAGTTATGCTAGCTTGACTATGACAACCTTAACATGTAGATGTGCTGCAGAATTCTGTGCCTTTTGGTTTATTTAAAAACAAAAAAAACGCAACGTAAACACACCAACTGTGGCAGATCGTCAGCAGGGCAGGTGTTTAAATTAGCTAATCTACCACCGCTATGTTAGTTTAGCTAATAGCAGCGGTGGCTAATCTACAGCAGCGATCACTTATTAATAATCGCAAAATAAACATCAAGCCTAAAAACATAAAACTGTAACGGACTGAATGTTCTGTTCTTTGTGTGGGAAATGTTTCAGTATTTTTTTGGGTGTTGAATCTTGAAACAAAGTGACATTGTTGTCAGTTGCTATGGCAACTAGTCTGCGCGTAGCGTAGCCGACACGGAGAGCAAGAAAAGAGAAGAATACGAGCGGTTTTGAGTTGTTCTTCAGCGTATTTTCCTGCGTTTTTTTTGGCTGTGGCGCTACACTGGATTAAAAACTGCTACATCTCATTACATTTAATTAGCTGAGTTGTTATACCGCGGCAGCGCGGCGATGGATGGCATGTGACAGAGTCGCCTTTTTGCCCTCCATATTTGTGCGCATGTGTGAAACTCTGCGTAAAGGCAACCACAACAAATTTGAGAGTCTAACGTTAGCGGGAAGAAATCCTACAACTGCTAAAGTTTTACGGCTCTCCGTTTTGTTTACATTTCATGAAAAAGGAAGGTGCGCTGATTGTTTTCCTCGGAGGTTTTTGTGTCGTTTCTTTCAGTAATGCTTGGTGCAGCGCCCCCACAGGCGAGGAGGGGAACAGGCGTGTCAATTAGTTTGGTTGGTGTGACACAGTGCAGTGTGAAAGCGAACCACAGCAACTGAAAATGTAAGAAATGTTGCAGTTTTGGTTTTGATTGTGGGAAAACACCCTAAAAACTTTCTAAGTTTGTCGTTTGTCTTTGCCTCAGCAGATCTTAATAATCCGCCCTGCAGCGACCATGAGTTCTCATAAATCATAAATTTACTAATCACATTAAATTTGAGTTAACAAATAAATCACTCAATTTTTGTTTCTGTTTTTTGTTGGTAATTTCGTGAAATGTTTTTAAAAAATTTCTCGACCTGAATAAAATAACTTCGTTTGGACTCGCCAACATAATTTATAATAAAAGAAAGAACATTTTAAAAATTGGCTTAACTTAGAAATGAAGTTGAAAAAAATTAAAATTGTATGTTAAATAAAAACTAAAAAGTTGGGGGAACTTTTTAAAATTTTCTCTTAACTAGTCATTTTTATTTTTATATAATAAAGACAGTTAAGTGTTTTGAACTTGACAGCTAAAATCAAAGCAACAAGGAAACTAAACTGAGTCAAGTTGAGTGACAAAATTTTGTTTTGTAGTGCAACATTTTCAAAAGGCCAAAGATTTTCTCCTTTTTTTGTCTTCAGAAAGGGAGAGGCACTGATTTGTATATTTAAATGTAGCGTTTATCAACAGTTTCATCCATTTTTAAATGTTTTTTTTTTTTTTTGTGGTATTGGACTTTAATCTTGGAAATGAGACAGGAAATGGATGAAACATTTCAAATTAATCCCAAACAGCGAGAGTTTAAATACCAAACATGAAGGTTTTGCACAGTGCTGCACATGAATAGTAAAATAAATAAACCAGTAATCTCTAACCTGGAAGAACATGTGGAAGGTTTGTGCGAAATGACCCTTTAAACAGATTGTTTTATGACTGCGCTGCTCTGCGGAGCCTCAAGCGTGTTTTTCCTGCACTGCTGCATGTCATGTTTCCGCTCTCTAGCAGTAAATATGGGTCGCTACTGTCCGACTCAGACAAAGCATCGATTGTTTTTATGCTCTAGTTGTGCGTTTTGCTCCTGGCTGTTGCGTTGCTGTGAGAGAGAGAAAAAGTCAATGTTGGGACAATCAAAGCATCAGTCCTGCTAAAACCACTGCTACTTTCCTTTGACCTTACGAAGCAGATCAGCTTAAAGAAACTCCACCATGCCATGAAGCAGCTAAGAGAGGTTTTAGATGATATCCACTATGTTAGAGGCGACTTAGTTACTTATGTTCTACCAGCGAACGGTGACGTAGGAGTGCTACATACTAACGAGGGAGTCCCAGTCACCGCTTGACTTCCAGAGGCTTCCTTACTGTCCTGCAGGCAAACACAAGAGATACGGCTGCAGTTCGACTCCTGAAAACAATCCGGACCCTGAAAGTGGCCTTCCAGAACCCGCCCACCAGGCACGACGTAAAGCTGGGTTTTATTTTCAGCCGTATTGAGGTTAAGATCTTCCTCAAAGGGCCGGCTGTGTTAGAATGCGTTGATGAAACCTAGTAACAAAAGCAGGAATAAAGAGCCGCCGCTGCACTGGATGGGTTACAGCTAAATAATGCTGGACTCTATTTCACATCGATGGAGTTTGGCAGAATGCAGGAGAAGATTATGACCACAGAACAAAAGAATTCTGGGTTTTATTTTCTAAAGTCAAAATTCTGAGAAAAAAGCTTTTCTCAGAATTTTGACTTTTTCTCAGAATTTTTTTTTTCTTTTGCATACGATTTTGTTTTCTCTAAATTTTCAGTTTTTTTCTTTTGAAAGTTTGTTCATAATTCTGACATTTTTCAGAGAATTTTCACTTTTTCCTCAGAATTTTTTTTCCAAATTTTTGTCTTTTGTTTCAGAATTTTCACTTTTTTCCCCTCAGAATTTTCCCTTTTTCTCAGAATTTTTTTCAAAATGTCTTGTTTCAGAATTTTCACTTTTCCCTCAGAATTTTTTTTCCAATTTTTTTGTTTTTTGTTTCAGAATTTTCCCTTTTTCTCAGAATTTTTTTTCACAATGTCTTGTTTCAGAATTTTCACTTTTTTCCTCAGAAATTTTTTTCCAGATTTTTGACTTTTTTCTCAGAATTTTTTTTTCTGAATTT
The DNA here is from genome assembly GCA_903067095.1 of Girardinus metallicus. Taxonomy (NCBI): domain Eukaryota; kingdom Metazoa; phylum Chordata; class Actinopteri; order Cyprinodontiformes; family Poeciliidae; genus Girardinus; species Girardinus metallicus. The sequence continues at coordinate 25,995 of CAEGAE010041027.1, forward strand.
TTACTTTTCTCTCAGAATTTTAAATTTTTCTCAAATTTGATTTTTTTCCCTGAATTTTAACTATTCTGAGAATTTTGTCTTTTGCTTCAGAATTTTCACTTTTTCTCAGAAATTTTACTTTTTCTCCCTCATAATTCCGACTTTTGATCTTAGAATCTTATAATCAGAATGATTCTGGTAAATTCTAAGAAGAAAGAATTTTTTTTTTCTGTGTCCCTAGTCCTCTTCCACTGAAAACAAAATATGATGAGTATTTTTTAGGAATACATCTGTTAATTTCAAGGCTCTGCTGAGTTCCCTCTGGGCCACATGAAGCTTGATGATCTGGCCTGGAGTTTGACACGTGTGCCTGACATCAGATTAAGGTTCTCAGGTTACCGGCGAAGCAGAACCATCCCTACCTGCAGGTTCTTCCTCCAGACGTTGACGGCCGCAAAGGCCAGCTGCATCTGCTTCCTGCGGGCGTCTTTATGGCGTTTGTAGGCGATTTCGATGAAGATGAGGAAGATCCCCGCCGCAATGCCTCCGGCCACCAGCATGAAGACTCCTGGTGTCGGGGGAGAGAAACAGAAAAACGGAAGCGGGTGAGGATCTGGTCTCGGATCACGCCGCTCCCGCTGAGCATGAACGCTTGTGATGCTCAGCGGTCGCCCCGGTTTCCTTCACCAGCTCCAGGTTGACGACAGCGGCTGTAAACAACAACAGCAACAATATCGAAGAACGGCACAAAACTGTCACAGAGCACCCACGCTTACACCAAGAAAAAAAGTACGGCAAAGGTATTGGACAAAAAAGGGCTACAGTAACTTACCACTGCAGTTTTTGTCCAATCACTTTTAAGGCTTTTTCTACGCAGAGGGGACCATACCTGCCATGTTCTCAAAGGTGAGTGTGGCTGGGGCATTGCTCCGTGAGTCACACTCCTGGTATCTCACCCAGGTTTTATCTAGGTCTTCCATGAAGCCGTTCTCATGAGAACTGCAGGGAGTCGGGGGGGAGTGGGGAGAGAGGTGGAGAAGTTAATACGGCGCCTCCGGAGGCAGAACCTTCGAGCCGCTTACTCCCACGTGGAACAAAGACAGATGGTCCAACAAACAGACAGAAACCTGACAAACAATGCTGGAGAGGGAAGTTATAAGAAGATGTCACATAAGCCGATGTATTGAGTATGGATGAGGATTAGGGCCACTGAAAAAAGAAAAAAAAGACTTTTTTCTCAGGTTTATGAGAGAGAAAAATCTGAATAAGAACCATCAGCAACCTGACTTTTGATCTCAGAAGATTAAAGTTAAACTGCTGAGATTAAAGTCAAAATTCAGAGAAAAAAGTCAGAATTCTGAAATTAAAATCAGAATTTTTAGAAAAAAGTCGGAATTCTGAGAAAAATGTAAAAATTCTGAGGTTGAAGTCAAAATTTGAAGGAAAAAAGTAAGAATTCTTAGACAGAAGTCAGAATTCTGATATTAATTTCCAAATTCTGAGATAAACATAAAATTTCTGAGATTAAAGTCAAAATTCTAAGTAAAAAAAAAAAAAAGTCAGAATTCTGAGCTCAAAGTCAAAATTTTGAAATTGGAATCAAATTCCAGAGGTAAAAGTAAGAATTCTTAGAAAAAAATTTTAATTCTGAAATTCTGAGGAAAAAGTCTGAATTCTGGGATTAACATAAAAACTTTGAGATTAAAGTCAAAATACATTAAGTCAGAATTCTGACATTAAAATCAGAATTCAGAGAAAAAAGTCAAATTTTTCAGAAAAGAGATGTCTGGGGAAAAAAGGGTCAGAATTCTGAGATTTCAGTCCGATTTTTTATTTTTTTTTATTTTTACATTGTCTCTAATCCTCCTCCGTAATTGCATATTGAATGACTGTAAACTGTCGGATCGTGACTGTAAAATCATACGAATAAGAAAGAAACGAAACAAAAACCAAAGTTCATACGAGAATCGCAGCTTCCGCTGGGACAGACCTGAGAATGGCCAGGGACACATTCTGTTTCCAGGGGCTGTCCTTGCGCATGCCTATGCCAAAGCCCGAACGGAAAAACAGCTCTCCCGTGGTCACCAGGTCGCACTTCTGCGAGGCTTCAAACTCCAGCACCGCAGAGTCCCAGATGAAAGCATGCAGCTTGCTGTGGGGGGGGGCAACGGGCGGGAAGGGGGGGAGGAGGGAGGAGGGGAAGGAGGGGGTTATGGTGCAACAGTACAATGATTTACATACACATTTACGCCTCCCAACCTTCTCTTCCTCGCACACCAAATCAAGTGTCATTCAGCGTTTACCAAATGAAATCCGAGGCCAGATGGGTGAGGCCGCCTGCCCCCATCGGGTTCTGACGTTCGGCCGGGTTTGACCTGGAAAAGGGCGCTCCTACGCTCAACATTAGCTCAACCTCAGGCTCGCCTGCGTCAGCGCCAGGAGTGATGGACCCGGGTCAGAACGAAAGGTCGCAGTAAGTCCTGCCGCTTCCATCTGACCCGGAGGTCCATGTTCCTTACCGGCCCGCCATAAACTGGGCTGACCCTAATCTGTGTGAAGCAGCCGGCCGACGTACGCTCCGGTCGGCCCGGCCTGGCCGAGACTCACTTGTCACGCACGGCCTGGATAGCCTCTGCAGCACTCTCATAGTTGTGTTTCTCCATGTGGCGGTACATAGTGCTAAGCTCCACCTGTCGTCGGAAGTAGATGTCCACGGAACTTTGCTTCACCGTGGCGTAGATGAACTTATCAGATGGGTTTCTCAGCTGCACACAGACAAGGACAGCAAACATCGAATCACTGATCAGTCCCTGTCTTCTGCCAACAGTCTGCAACTGCTGGCCTGAGTTGCTAACAGTCACTTACAGCAAGATGGCTGTAAGTGACTGTTAGCTTGAGCTTCATTGTAAGTTGGCTGCAAGTAGCTATTAGCTTCAGTTTGATTATGCTAGGTTGGCGCAAAGTAGCTGTTAGCTTTACTCAAAGTAGTCATTAAATTGATTTTAAGCAGCTATTGGCTTGACTTTGAGCATTTCCAATTCTAACTTTGAGCAACTGCTACCTTGAGTTTGATTACGTCAAGTTAGCTCAAAGTAGCAGTTAGCTTGAGTGTGATTAACAGCTACTTTGATAGCGCAAAGTAGACATTAGCTTGTGTTTGATTATGTTAAGTTGGTGCAAAGTAGCTGTTAGCTTTACTCAGAGCAGTCAATAGGATTTTGATCAGTTTTTAGCTTGATTCTAAGCAGCTATTAGCTTGAGTTTGAGCATTTTCTAAGTTGGCTGGAAGTAGCTGTTAGCTAAAACAACTCACAGCAGTCGCTAAATTGATTTTGAGCAGTTTTAGCTTGACTCTGAGCATTTATAAATCTTACTTTGAGCAGCGGTCAGCTTGAGTGTAAGAATTTGCCAAGTTGGCCACGAGTAGCAGTTAGCTTGACTAAGGTCAGGCGCTAAATTGACCCCAGCAGCCATTAAATTGACTTTGAGCTAAAATGAATTTGCTATCCTGACTTTCTGAGCAGCTATTGGCTTGAGTTTAGCATTTGTTAAGTTGGCTCCGAATGGCAGTTAGCTTGACTAAGATAAACCACTAAATCGACACCATCAGCCATTAAGTTAACTTTGAGTAGGCCGCCGAGTCAAATTCAAGCTGCCATTAAATTGACTCCAACCAGCTGCTAGCTTGACCAGGTGCATCCTGGTTAAATAAAAGTTGAAAAACGAGCAGCTGAATAAAAACATTCTTGACGTTAGACAGCATCATATGAATGGTTGGTGTGTTACCCACCCTTGGGTCATTGATGCCGGTGATGCGCTCCTCAGGCCGGTCCAACACCAGGAAGGCAGCCAGGTTGGCAGTGTAAGAAGCCACAATGATCATAGCAAAGCCAGCCCACACCATGCCAAGGATTCTCGCTGAAAAGCTGCGCGGTGCACCTGTGTTCAGATCAAGACCTGTTTTCAGTTCTGGTGACTTATAATGCTTCCTAGAACAGGTCAGGATAGATCTATGGCCTATACAAAACATGTTTATTACATTTTATGCATAAAAGCATTCTTAGATAATGAGATTTTAGCTGTTTTAGGGCGTCTTGCCACTTTAAATACAAATAAGCTGCTGCTGGCCACGCCCCTTAAGTGAATGTTTACACATGGATGTGAAAGTGGGTGCAAACAGATCCACAATTATACAAACGTAGCTCTTTGAGAAGCAGAAGTGGAGCCTTCTGCACAACCAACAAGAATCCAGCAAGCGGATGTTGAGTCAACAACAAAACACTTAATCTTTTCTAGCAGCCACTGTACAGCCATAGAACCAGCTGACCAAACGTGCTGGAGCTCAGCTTGGGTTGCCAGGTAACGGGCTGGACTCGGCTGGGGTTGCTGGGTAACGGGGCAGTGTCTGTCGATTGCAACTTAATAAGGAGTTTTTGAAACGGCTCATTTTAAAACTTCAACGTATGGACAAAAAAACGGCTGAATGGTGTTTTTTTTTAATACTTAGACTATTTTTAGAAGCACTTGAGACCAAAATGAAAGTATTAAAAGGTGAATAAGTGAATTATGTCGATCGGATTTGCCTTTATCTTGACTGACTGGTGGCTTAGTTGGTGGCCCTGAGGAACCTCTAGACATTCCAGAAGCCATTAGCAATGAAAGGCAGCATTTAGAGCTACTAGCAGCTAGTTTAAGTAAGTCTAGATCAGGGACGTCAAACTCATCTCATTCTGGGCCGTATCGAGATTATGCGTGTCCTTAAAGGGCCGGTGGTGGTAAAATGTGTTAACAAACCTCTAAAATTTGAACAAACAGCACTCAAAGAGAACTTCTTAAAGGTAAATAGCCATGAACCTCATTTCACACTGTTGGAATTTGGTGTGAAAACTATGGAAGAAGATTATGACCACTGGAAAATAAAAATAATTCTGGCTTTAATTTTCTGAGATTAAAAGTGAAAATTCTAAGAAAAATGTCAGAACGCTGACATTTTCTCTGAATTTTGACTGTTTTATCTCAGAGTTGATTTTTGTCCGAGGACTTTTGCTTTTGTCTAAGAATTTTTACTTTTTTCTCAGAATGTTTTGTTTCTCGCGGACTCTGACATTTCCCCCACCCAGAAATCTGACTTTTGATCTCAAAAAATGAAAGTCAGAATAAGTCTTGTACATTCCAGGGAACAAGTCAGCTGGTTTTATTTATTTTTTGGTGTCGCTGATCCTCTTCTGTTTAAAACCACTTTCATTTGACTGATAAAATATTTAAGCATACAACGGTTATTTTCCAGGCTCTATTTGCGCAGTCCTCTGGGCCACATAAAACTTTACGGCGGGCCGGATTTGGCCCGCGGGCCTTGCGTTTGACACTGTGCTCTCGATGTATTAGTTCCAGTGGCATTTTATTTCACTTATAACATGGGAAAAAATGTCATGTTATAGGTGGAACTAGAACTTTTTCATCAGTATTAAGGGATTATTGACTTAAAACAAGTTTGCTGCCAAGTCACTTGTAAGTTAGTTTTGTCTTATTTAAAATGCACTAAGATGCCTGCACTAGAAACTCGACCAAAAATGCTTGGCGAGATTTTGTGTTTTTGTAATGTGGGAACTGCGCCGTTACCTAGCAACGCCGGTCGAGCCCAGTTCCGTTGCCTAGCAACCCCGAGCGGAACTCCAGCAGTTTGATCAGCTGGTTTAAAACACACTTGGTAACATTTTGTGTTTTTGCAGTGAGAATAACCCAGTTGATTATATTGCAACGTTGTTAAGTCTGACCTTCTCCAATTCCAGAGTTCAGCAAAACTCCCCAGGAGAACCACATGGCAGATGACAAGGTGAGGGCATCTTCTTCTTCTTCCTCACTGTTTACTTTAAATCTTCCAAATGGACTAGAGGGAAGAAATCGGAAGGGTTGCAGAGGATAAAACGAGACGTCTTTGAGTACACACAGGGGAATGAATCCCAGCATTTTCCCAGGAGAAGGAAGGAACTGAACATGAGTGAGCGAAGCAAGACAGAGACTAGCTGTCGGAGAAAAGGAAAAAGGCTAAAGACTGTAGCAGGGGGACAGAGCAGTGGGATGGTCGGAGGCAATCTTCACCTCTGTCTGCCATCTCATCCACACTGAGGGAAGATCTGCGGTGCTGAGGAGTGCATATAAACATACACACACTGTCTATACAAACACACATATGGACAAACACGCCCTTCTTGTACCTGAACCGGTCTAGAAGGTAAAGCATCACCGCCACCACATGCACCGAAAGACCCACCAGCAGCCACAGCGTACTCTGGAACGGCTGCATGAATGAGTCCAGCGTACTTCGAGGAATTTCCTAAAAACACATACAGGTTATCAGTCGATTACATCAGAATGACAGGCGGCCTGCAGAGGTCGCATTCCATTTGTTGCAGGATACATTAAGCAGCAACAGTGGAGGCAAAACGGCAATAAAACTGTACAACAGAGAAATGATGACATCTAAACACAGGTATTATTCCACTTACTAGCTTTTTATCTGAGATATTCAAGATGAATAAATTTGATTTATAAACGGTTCTTGATCTGATTTCATGCTGTTACTTTGACTTTGGATAGTTTTTAGCTTACAATAACTGTAAATAGCTGTAAAATCAACTCTGAGCAAATTAGCTTGACATTAAGCAGCTGTTAGCTTGAGTCTGAGCAGCTGTTAGCTTTAGTTTGAACAGCTGTTAGCTTGAGTTTGAGCATTTATTGACTCACAGTAACTGCTAAATTGACTTTGAGCAACCTTTGAATTAACGTTGACAGGGTTTTTTAGCTTGATTCTGAGCAGGTGCTAGCTGGAGTTTCAGCTTTTGCTAATTTGACTTTGAGAATATGTTAGCTTGACTAGCTAGCATCTAGGGAAGCTAACAGCTGCTCAGAGTCAAGCTCTGATGGCTGCTAAATCGACTCTGAGCAGCCGTTAAGCTGATTTTGAGCAGTTTTTAGCTTGACTTAAAGCATTTGCTATGCTAACTTTGAGTATGTTAGCTCGAGTTTAAGCATTTGTTACGTTGGCTCCGAGTAGCTGCTAGCTTGACTCAGAGCAGCCGCTAATTAAACCTCCAGCAGCCATTAAACTGACCTTGAGCAGTTATGAGCTCGATTCGGAGCAGCTGTTGGCTCTAAACTAAATTTTGTTAAGTTGGCTCCGACTAGCTGCTAGCTCGACTCAGAGCAGCTGCTAACTACACTCTGAGCAGCCATTAAGTTGACTTAGCTTGATTCATAGCAGCTGTTAGCCACCCAGAGCATCTGTTAACCTAACTTTGAGAAGCTGACGGTTTTTCTCTCAACAGCTGTTCATTAAAATTTGACCACACTGTTAGCTAGCATCTGGCCAGCTGTTAGCTGTAACAGCTGAAATAATGTACAGAATGAAAAAAATTTTTAAATTTAACACGAGGTTCCACAGTAATAAGTAACTGGGCGAAAGGACCATGTGTGTGTTTCTCACCTTTTTGACTAGAATAGTGAGGCCTTGATATTTAAAGGGTTTAGAGAACTCTATGTACTGGGCACGCTCGTTGTTTATGGTCAGCGGGGCCACAATCATGTCAGCCAGCCCACCCAGCAGCTCCCCCATCATGCCGTTCCACTCCTTCTTGTTGCTGTTGTTCACCTGAAGTACAAAAGCAAAGGCATCAATAACCCTGTAGTGCGTAGGAGCGCTAGTCTGCACACACGGATGCGTCAGACACGAAACTGGTTTGAGGCAGTTCAAGTTGCAGGGTGTGCACTGCAAGAGCTTCGTTTGCATCTCCACAGCGTTTTTAACGTAATAGTGAGCTTTGGGTCCCTCTCAGCACTTTTGCAGCGTTAGAAAATGTAGCATCAACCCAGAAACTCTGTGTGCTAATCTGACACGGCGCTACGGAAAACACAACACGAGCGACTGAAGCATGAAGAACAGCTATAAGTACCGATTGTTGGCAGCCAGACCACTTTAAGGCTTCCTCAATAATTCATCCAGTCACTAAATATGTTGTTTTTTTTACAGAGTCTGAGTGTCTGCATGACAGACAGTTAAAGAAGAAATGCAAGACCAGAAACTGTTAAATTATCCCGGTACTTATTGTTGTTTTGACACCATTTTCAAGACGTTCATCTCTGGAGGAAAAAACTGAGAGAGCTCTGATCCCCTCCGGGTCGTTCCACCAAATATTGACTTCTGCGTTAAAACATTAGTAGGTTTCTTTGCGTTATTTGAGGTCTGAAAGCACCGCATCTTTTCTAATTTTCTGTAAATAATTTGCTGGAGTTTCAGAGTCATGTTGTCCGTAGTTCATAGAATGAAAGAACGATGTTCATTTTACTCAAACATTTACCTATAAAAAAAGTAGAATTAGAAAAACTGATCATTTTGTTAATATATTGACCAATAAACTCTAATTTTGTACAGATTCAAAGTAAAACATGACAGCAAAAACAACAAATAAGAGCTTCTGTAAACAAAGTATTAATAATCAGAATGGAACTTATTGGCTAAAAATGCTCTATGTTCATACGAACGAAGTGAATTATGATTTTGTTTGTGCTGCTCTTTGTAGTGTGTGTTTTATGTCTGCTGCAGCGCTACGTGGGATACCCTACTTTGATGTATTATGAATAAGGACAGGGGTTATTTTTGGTTCAGCCAGTGTTCCTCCTCTTCTCCTCTGCGGATCTCTGCAGTAACCTCAACCCAGATGAAAAGTGGACTCCTGCAGAGCTTCCCATAAAAGTATTAAAACATTTAAAACAATGCATTTAACAACCACAGGATGCTCTCTATTCTTCTTTTACTTTGTGCTTAAATTGTCTACACTAATTAGAAAACACTAATTGACTATTTATGCTTTCTTGTACAGTTTAGGGCAGGTCTATGGTCTCTATAATACATGGTTTTTACATCTGTTGCAGAAAATCATTCTTTAATAAAAAGATTTTATCTGTTTTATGGTGTACTGCCACTTTAAATCCAAATAAGCTGCTGCTGGCCATCAAGTCAACGTTTACACTCACACATGAACATGGCTGCAAACAGGTGCTCGATTACACAGCCGTGCATCTTTGAAAAGCATTAGAAGAACCTCCTGCACAACCAGCAAGTGGTTTCCGGACGGTAAGCGAACAACAAAACACTCGTCTTTTCCAGCAGCCGTTGTACAGCGCATACAGCAGTGAAACCAGCTGACCAAACTAGATGGAACTCAGCTTGGGTTGCTAGGTAACGGGCTGGAGCTCACATGTGGTTGCTAGGCAACAGTGGAGCGCCAGGTTGTGACTTAACATTCTGGAGTTTCTTTAAATGGCTCATTTTCCAGACACCAAAAAACATTAACTTATTGCTAAAAAAATCAGTGAGGTACTTTTTGTTGTTTTTTAAGTGCTTGGTTTGTTTCTAGAAGCAGAATAAATCCAAATATAACTACAAAAACATCCAAAATGATAATTTTGCATAATATGTCCCCTTTAACAAGAAGTTAAAGATCTGAGTTGGAGTGTTTATTTTGTTTGTTTTATTCATTTTTCTTGGATGTTTGATGTAACACTTCCTACAAAACATTTAGTAATTGACAAAAGATGAATTATTCCCTTTTCTAATTAAGTTACTGTTTTATTTGTGGGGGTTCAGGACCTCAACCGCCTACAAATAACTAAAATTTTTAATATTTGAGCCCTGCTAAAAACTCTTATTTGATAATTCAAATAACAGAAATATATGTTAATATGCACATATTATTTAACATTACAACAGAATCTAGCATCTATGGTACTCCTCATCTGCTCTCAGCCAATCAGAGCCGAGGAAAATGAATGCTGCTCCTGGATTGGCTGCTTTGCAAACACCAGCCAATAGCGTGTCAGGAAGCATCAGCTTCCAAAGATGTATTTCCTTTCAAATATTTTATAGATGCTCTACAAAAAAATTGCAAATTAGTGATTTTTTTTTGTATGAAATGTGTTTTTTATTTCTTTTACCCGCTCTTGGGTTCCAAACTTCCCATCAGCCACCAGGTGGACCTCGTAGGTGAAGTTCATGGTCATGGCCAGTTTGATCAGCAGGTCGACACAGAAGCCGTAGCAGCACTGCGGCACGATGGGACGCCCTGCAAGAAAACCACCAACATCCATGCTGGACGTCACATTTGTTGGTTTTAATATAAACATAAAGGCTGAGGAGACTTTTGAAGCGCTACGTCAGAACAGAAGCTGCATTTTAATCTGAACAGATCAGAATAGAACTGAAAAGTCAATTTATTTCAGATTGAATTCATATGCTACACAGATTCTTTATTTTTGGAGTGAAATATTACAACTTAAGCTCTAATATTAACGATTTACAGGTAATGAAAATAAAAAATAATATTTTTATTAAAGAAATGTCAACCAGATGAGATGTCGATGTGCCGTTTTCAACATTCTCAATAGTTTACCTCGTCTCCTTTTGACTGAACTGCTTCACAGTCCCATCGAGGGTGAAATTTTCCCTGTTGTTTGTTGATTTTTTGCTCTAGCACATTTTTTCCTTCCACTAAATTTCCCATTTTTCATCTTGCGTCTTATCCACTTTGTGGAAGGTGTCAGTGATTGTCTGCTGGACCAGATTGTGTTTAATAAATGTTTGAAATAAATCCCTCTGTAGGAAATGCAACTACATAAGCAATAAAGTTACTGCTGACTGAACTAATTTAACTTTTGAATGATATTCTAACTTACAGCATACGTGGTGAAATGAGAAATGCATCTGTTGTTTTACCTGGGATGGTCTCGTTGGGCCCGGTACAGATAACCTTCTTTATAGTCACTCCATTTAATGCCTTTTCCTCGTTGCACGTCCCGTCTTGCATCGTCGGCTTCACATACACAAACGGCTCCTGGTGAATCGTCACGATCTGCAGCAGGTGGACAGTTCAGATTAAACCGTAATTATTAAAAAGCATTGAAAAGACTCCTAAACTTAAGGCATAGACCATTTAAGTCAACACAAAATGACAGTTTAGCAAAAGAGGACGATCTGTCGGCATCTCGTTAGTAAATCCACAGATCAAATCTGAAGGAAGAATATTAGGATTCAGTGACCTTCAAAGAGCTGAAAACCTGCAGTAGATAAAACATTTGCCATCTTAAAAACGGATGGATAAATTTTACACTGCAAAAACACAATCCTACCAAATATTTTTGATTCATTTATAGCGCAAATAACTTTGTCAACTTGAAATAATACAAAGCTGACTGACAGCTGTTCAGTTAAATACATGAGCTTGTTTTACATAAATAATTCCTTAATACTGATTAAAAAATACTAGTGTTTTCCCCAAGAAATTTCCCCATATAAAAAGTCTTCAGGTTTACTAAGATACTTGCGGTAGAAACTAGACCAAAAATATTTGGTAAGATTTTGTGCTTTTGCAGTTTGCACCATTTGAGCCAAAACAGACGGACAATTCATCAGAAAAGATAAATCTGTGCGTCTCTTCAGTTGAATCCACCGAAAAGTAACTAAAATGTTCAAATATCACACACAAAAAAAGGAATCTGTGATTTTCAAAATGGCTGAAAACTTGCAGTAGCTGATCAAACGTGCTGGAGTTCCGCTTAGGTTGCTAGGTAACGGCAACCTAAGCTTGGCTGGCGTTGCTAGGTAACGGCAGAGCACCCACAATGCAGAAACACAACGTTTACCAAGTATTTTTGTCTAGTCTCTACTGCACATGTCTTGGTACATCTGAAATAAGACAAAACCTGCTCAGAAGTAACTTTTCAACAAGATATAGGAACTAATTTTAAGTCGATAATCGCCTAATATTGATGAAAAAGTTCTAGTTTTACTGTCTAACAAGATACGATATTTTTCCATGGTGTAAGTGAAATAATCTGTCAGTGAAACTAGAAAAGTTTTCATCATTATTAAGGAATAGTTCACTTAAAACAAGCTCCTATATTTTTTTTGAAAAGTTACTTCTAAGCAGGTTTTTCTCATTTCAAGGGTACTAAGACATTTGCAGTAGAAAACAGACCAATAATCCTTGGTAAACGTTGTGTTTTTGCAGCTCCTGTGGTGTGAGGACATGGGATGGATGTGTGTGTGTCCGAGTCCGCCCACCTTTAATCGGGTCGACATCTGGAAGCCCTGCGGTTTCTCCGTCTCCCCTCCAGGCCAGATGATCTTGCGCTGATTGTTCATCACCACCTGCAGCGACGCCGGACACGCGGCCGCGTTAGCGCCGACAGAAGGCATGCTGCTGAAGAGACTCCAAACACTGCGGGTGAGCATCGCTAATGAGTCAGCGTGGATCCGCCGCGGCTCAGCGGTTCTGTTTTTATTGCCTTCACCTCTGCTCTGTGTTACACCTGCAGCTGCTCGCCAACATTCGACCCGATCCGCGCCGTCCGGTCGGGTTTTCATCTTTTAAAAGCTTCCAGGCGACACAAGGAACAAAACTAACATCTTGTAAGATGTTTCTGTTGGTGCTGCACTGCCGAATACTTTAGTAATCCGTTACTCTATCAATTATTCTGATGGTTAATTGATTAATCTGATAAAAACATTATCATATTCTGCAGATTTTACTTATTTTATACAATATTAGAAATCCACACTCAAGGTTTCCCCCCCAGAGCCCGGCGGTTCTGCGTTAAGGCAGTCGTGTTCTTCAGTTGAAAAATGTTTAAAGTTGAAAGGAAATTTGAAAATATCACTTGAAAATTATGTTACTGGAAGATTAACATCTGAACACCAACTATAAAGCCTTAAAAAATGCAAAAATTTAAAAAAGACTTCAAAAAATAAGCAACGCTAAGCCTGGTGGGGTCACAATTAAAGCCTGGTGGCCCGCCAGGCTTATAATACACTGAGAGGAACCCTGACGCTGCAAAAACACAAAATCTTACCGAGTAGTTTTGTCTAGTTTCTGGTGCTAATATCTTAGTTCACTTAAAATAAAACAAAACTAACTTACAAGTAACTTTTTAGCAAAAAATAGGAGTTTGACTGAAGTAAATAACTCCTAAAAGGTTCTAGTTCCACTAGCAGATTATTTCACTCATAAAATGGGAAAAATTTATTATTACAAATTAAGTAATCTGCCAGTAAAATTAGCACTTTATCAATATCAAGAAATTATTAAAACAAGCTTTTATATCTTGATGAAAAGTTACTTTTAAGTTATTTTTTTTCCTATTTCAAGATATTTGCACTAAAAATTAGACCGAAAATACTGCGTAGGATTTTGTGTTTTTGCAGTGTAAATTTGTTTTATGTAATATTAAACATACAGAACAAAAAATACAAATAAAGAAAATAAACATTTTATTGCCTAAAATGCAGTGAATTAAAGTAAAAATTATCCTGACTTACAACTTTCCATGTGGAAAGTTCAGTTTTTTCTGATTGATTATCAATGTGTAGGACTGATCTGTTGATTGCTTTTTTTCTATTAATCGACTAATAATTGGATAGCAGAAGACGCTTAATAGATTTATTTTATAAATTTAAACCAGGAGAAGCTAAAACTTCGTTTTGAGGAGTTTTTGGTAAAAACAAAAAGTTTTCTACATTTTAAAATGCAAAATTTTTGTATTGTTTGGCTTAATTACTACTCTGAATATGTTGTTCTTTCATAAAATGTCTTTTTATGAATCTCTTTACACAATTTAGCGATTTATAAATCAGTTGAAGATTATTTCAATAACAGATTAATCGCGATTAATCGTTTCAGCCCTAGTTTATATGGATTTATAGCCCACTCTAGTGAAAAAATCCCATGTGCTGATGACATCGTGATGCTCAAACTGATTATGTATCCAGACTGGATTTAATTCAAACCAAATAACCAGCAAAAAGAAACAAAATACTATTTGAGCTTTAGAAATCGTTACCTGCGTGCCGTTGTAAATGCCGACTTGAACCAGGCGAGACTTCTGGTAGTTGAGGATGGTGTAGTGGGCGTATTTTCTGTCTCCGTCGTCGTTGAACTCAACGCGTCCCGTCAGACCCTCCGGATATTTGGACGACATCAGCACTCTGTGGGAAAAAGAAAAATATTATTTATATATAAAAATATGTGTTTGTATTACGATTAATTACAGTAAGGTCGTTCTAAGAGAAATAAGAAATAAAAGATAAAGTCAAAGTAAAATTAGAATAAAGTAAAAATTATGAGAATAAAGTCAAATTGTGAGGATAAATCACAATATTATGAATATAAAGACATATTTTGAGAAGAAAATGTCATATTGCGAGATAAAATCATAATATTATGGGAATAATGTTGTAAAGTTACGAGAAGGAAAACAAATTTTGAAAAAAAAAAAAGTCATAAAATTACTAGAATAAAGTCAAAATAGTATGACAATAAAGTCAAATTTTGAGGATAAATCACAATACAGACATATTTTGAGAAAAGAAATTTGATATTGGGGGATAAAATCCTATCATGGGAATAATATAAAGTTATTAGAAGAAAGTCAGAATTATGAGAATAAAGTCAAATTTTAAGAAAATAGTCATGAAATTATAAGAATAAAGTCAGAAAATTATGAGAATAAAGTCAAAATAATATGAAAATAAAGTCACATTTTGAGAAAAAGTCATATTATAAGAATATAGTCATAAAATTACAATAATAAAGTTGAAATAAAGACAAATTTTGAGAATAAAGTCAATATAATGGTTATTTTCTGAATACTTCAACTTCCATCTTGTCATTTTATGACTTTATTCTCATACTTTTTAAAATAATTTTAGCGTGACCTTAATACTTTTTCATAATACATGCTTGTGCTAGAAAGCAAATGGGTTCATTCAGAGATACGTTTTCGCCCGCACAGTTTAAAAGTTTGATTCAATATGAATCATTTCCTCTCAGCTCCGCCTGGCTGTCAGATGCAGCAAATCGACACATTTCTAGTGGAAAATACAATAATCATGACAGAAAACAGACTCCACCGTCTGCAGCTGCATCAGTTTTTATAAACTGCGTTTTCTTCAGTGACGCAGCAGCGAAGCCTCTTGTAACTAGGTCGGCTCCGTCTGCAGGATGCAGAACCCGAACTCGACATTCTCTGCATTTTCAGGTATTTATTCAGAAAAGAAAGCATGGAAAACAAACACCAAGTCGGCTAGCCTGAGGAAATGATCAAACCAGGATGAGGAAACGTCTGTTTTCATTTGAAATGAGCTGCCATGAGTAGGAACGATGGGTGGAGCATCAGGTTGTCTGATAGACGCCTCACCAGTTTGAATCTTAGCTTTTTCATGCAGGTTTGTAGTTTTTTGTTTAACAGTCTATCATACGACAGATTCAAACAGCCAGATTTATGTCGCCTGCATTGCAGCACCTGCCCAGTCCCTCCAGGATGTTACAACGACTTTTTGTTATTGTTGTGGAATAAAACGACTCATTATTCTCATTATTTTTAAGCTTTACTTTCCCATCGAAAAAGTTCCCGAACAGATAGGATTCCCACGCAGTTTACAATTAAATAGCAAATCGCATTTTGAAGTATCTTATTTAAATAGCACCTCAAATACAGAAACCTGCAGAGCAGCTGAAACACTGAAGTCCTTTAAATCTAGACTAAATCCACCTGTTTTTGAACCATAATAAATGAAACATTGACCAACATTTTGATGAGTAACGACGACAATTAAACGTAACGTTTACACTGAAAAAACACAAAATCTCACCAAGTAATTTTGGTCTAGTTTCACGTTCAAATATGTTAGACAAAACTAGCTTAAAATGAACCTTTTAGCAAGATATAGAGGCTTGTTTTAAGTCAATAGTTCCTGAATATTGACGAAAAACCACCAGTTTAATTGGCAGATAAATTAACTTACAACATGGGAAAAAAAGTCTTGCTGTATGTGAAATAACGGTTTTTGCAAAAACAATAACAAAAATTTAAATGTTACCATTAAGTGTCACACAGGCTTTCAACAAACACAGTGGTGTCCAAACTTTTTATTATTACATTTAAAAAGCAAAAATTTGTAAATTGTGATTTTTATTTTTACCTGCTTGAAAATAAAGAAAAATTCATAAAGTGTATAAATCATTAAAAAAAGACAATTTCCAAATTTGTTTTCTATTTCGTTGGTGAAATTTTTACCGTTTCTGACTTGTGGTCATGGGGCCGATCAAAATTATTTCAAGGACCACAAATCGGCCCCCGGGCCACACTTTGGACACCCCTGATCCAGTAGGTTCGGCGTTCGAGAGACGTTGTGAAACAGGAAGTTAAATTCGGCTGGACTGGTCAAAATCCAGCTGAGTTGCAGTGATTGGTCAGATTTATGGAAAAGTTGCAATGATTGCTGAAGATCTCAAATCAGAGCAAAATTTGCGAGTGCTGAGTGATTTGTGGCGAGCGCACCGTTTAAAAAGAGGCCCCGTCTTCCAGATGTTGGTGTTGCCCACGCAGCCCTTCGGTGGTTCTGTGATGTTCTCCTTCTCAAACAGCTCCTGGATGGACTGGGCCACCACCGCCACGGCGTCGGTGATGTGGGCCGATTCGTTCTTCCCATTGATGAGCTGGAGGGCGATCAGACCTGAGACCCGGCGGCAACAAAAACCGTCACCGACAGGAGCAAAAAAATCCACTTAGGACCCCAAACCACCAGGGGGCCCCCAAGAACATCAGACTAGCATCATAAAATATATATATATTTTTTTAAAGTACCATTGAATAATACAAACTAAATGACATTACATATGCAAAGATTGTTTTTATAGTTGGTACAGCAATTAAAATGTTCCTGCTGTTGACTGCTGTCAATGTTGGGGAAATATAAGATATCAACCTTAATTTGCTTCCTGTAAATTTAGTTTTTATCAGCCGATGTTTTATTTTCAAATTATTAAAATAATATTGCTTCCTTAAACATTAAAAATATACCAATTTATTTTAAAAAAGTTTGCTACTCCTGTAAGGTTAAAATCAATAGAAAATAAAACACTAGCAATACATAAGCTAATTACAAATGATGCTAATGTTACGCACATATGCTAGCTAAGGAATGGTAAACCATGTTAGTATGGATGTTAGTGTGGATAAATCTGGATTCATTTATTTCTACAAGCAAAAGCCTGAAGTATGTTAACATGTGACGGAGAATATTGTCTGCTTTTTAAACAAAACTACAATTACCATGTTTTTATAAAACTCTAACGTTTTACATCAAAGGGGACCTATTATGCAAATTTCACTTTTTGCTTGTCTTTATACTTTTATTTGGATTTCTGCTGTTTTTTTAAAAACAGTTCAAGAGCTTAAAAAAAAACACCAAGTTGTTTTTTGGTGTCTGAAAAATTAGCCCTTTCAAAAACCTCCCAATTGTTGAGTCACATTCGACGGACACTACACCGTTACCTAGCAACCCCAGCGGAATTCCGCCCGTTACCTAGCAACCGAAGCCAAGCTCCACCACGCTTGGTCGACAGGTTTTTCCACTGTAAAATGGCTGCTGGAAAAGACAAGCGTTTCCAAATAAATCCAAATAAGCAGCAGATTATTTGGATTTAAAGTAACAAGCGACCCTAAAGCCACCCAACCTGTTCAAGGAAGCATAATAGGTCACCTTTAAACAAAAAAACCAAACAACTAAATTACTTCGGTTCTGAGTGTTTGAGTCTATTAAATCCTTAAACACAGAAGGTTGAAGAGTTTAGCACAACATGCAGGTGTTCTGGTATTTATCTGATGATTACTAGCTAATCTGTGGGATCCTTCATGTGTTTCTGTTTGATTCTGGACCAAACGTCAGGGTGAGTTTCTGGACGGACGTACCGTCTGGCGCCTCGCTCAGAGCTTTACCGGACATCTCCCGCTCCCCCACCAGCCACACGTAGCCCGAGCCCGTCATGTTGAGGAAGCGGGCCGCCTTGTACACGGCGGCAGCATCGTCCTCGCTGGAGATAAAAAAAAAAATTAAAAATTAAAAAAACATAGTTAAAATATTACACTGCTTCCGTTTGTTGGGATTGTAAACCCTCGTTATGTAAAATGACAGATTACAGGAAGCAATCCTGCTGGTAGCTTTTGTGTAACTCGTATTCTGTTGCCACATTTTACTCTTTTTTTTTTTTTTATGCTGTGCAGCTGGAAGCGTTTTCTGCTCTCTCTTTTTTTGGTTTTTATGGTGCGTAGCCATGGCAACAAGCTTCTTTTTACAACTGGAAGCAGCTGATTAGCATCTCAAAAGCTGGAATATCACCTCACAAATCCCAGTGGAGCTGAAAAGGAGACCAACATTTCTCTGAGATTTAGAGGGGAGTAGCAAAAGCAAAGGAGGTGGATTAGCAGTGCTTGCTAACAACTGATTCTGTCACACAGGATATTTCTGCTGGCTGGATATTGAGGTCCAAGAAATTACTCAAGTAAGAGTAAAAAAAGTGTCTGGTAAAAATCTACTGAAATCATCAGTCATTTAATATTTAAAAACTACATCATCAGATGGACTAAAATGTAAAGTTAAGTAGAAATTTTGGTATTTTAAGGACAAAAATGACAATAATTCATATAAGTTACAAAAAATAACCAAATCAGACAAAATAAAATGTTTCCAAATCAGTTTCTTTCAATAATAAACTTCAAAAACTTTAACAGAAACTGCAGGCGTGTTTCTGTTTATGGTGGATTTCTGGTTAAAACATGTTTGTTTTTCATTCAGTGGGTAGAAAATCTAGAAATTTTACTCAAGTAAAAGTAGAAAGTAATTTGTTTCTAAAATGTTACTTAAGTAAATGTAACTAGTTACTACCCAACTCTGTTTATATAATTTTTTTTTAGGAACTTCTACTGTGGGTAAAGTACCAAAAATTGGACTCAAGTAAGAGTAAAAAAGTATTTGGTCAAAAGTTACTGAGTAACTGATGAAATTATCAGTCATTTAATATTTAAAAATTACATCATCAAATGGACCAAAATATAAAGTTAAGCGGAAATTTTGGTATTTTAAGAACCAAAATGACAATAACTCACAGAAGTAACAAAAAATAATAAAATCAGACAAAATAAAAGTTTCCAAATCAGTTTCTTTCAATAAAAAACTTATACACTTTAACAGAAACTGCAGCTGTGTGTCTGTTTATGGTGGATTTCTGGTTAAAATATGTTTGTTTTTCATTCACTGGGTAGAAAGTCTAGAAATTTTACTCAACTAAGAGAAGAAATACTTCATAATAAAATTACTCAAAGTACAGCGCAGTAAAAATACTCCTAAAAGTACTTTTTTTTTCAAAAAGTTACTCAAGTAAATGCAACTAATTACTACCACACTCTGCATTTATATTGGTGGTTCTACAAAATGTGAGCACTACACTAAAGACTTTGTATATTTATCTCAGCTTCTTTACCTGCTGCACCAGGCAGAAAGGTGAAAGGTCGCCTCACCTGGCGGACAGGATGATGACTCGGGCCTCCAGCTCTTTAGCCTCCAGCAGCAGCGCGGTTAAGTTTGTCTCCTGACTGAACTGTAGGACTTTCTCTGCCTGCGGTTGGGGCAGAAGAAAGGTCAAGCCAGCTACTTTTCCCGAGCACAGACACCATGCTGCCGCTTTACCTGCGTGGTACGAGCGTGGCCAATTTGGTTTGAAAAAACGAGAGACAGAGATTAAAAAGGAAAGCGATCCAGGGGAACCGGCTGAACTAAAAAAAGAAAAAGCTTGAAGGGAAAAAAAAACTTTTGCATTTGTCTGCATGCAAACTGAGGGTTATGTCAAGGCTCCAAAGAAGAACGTGCATGTGTTAGGTAGAGGGGGAGAAGAAGGTCAATGCAACCAGTAACTAAAAACAGGTGAGGAGGGGAGTGAGGGGGGCGTTCTCCCTCCGAAAAGATAAATAAATCAAATTAAAAAAATAAAAACTGCTGAAACCAGGGAGGTGCTGCGGAAAGGGAGGAAGTAGCATCTGGGAAGTCTGAGTCCCACACTACCGGTTCTCCACAAAGGAAAGAGCTTGCAAACTGTTTTTTTTTTTTTTTTTCGTAGGTGTGTGTGTGTGTGTGTGTGTTTTTAAGAACATGCATTCCTTCATTGACGGAAAAAAAAAATTTAAATGAGAAAAGCGGGGCTCTGTTCTCTTCTTCTTTTTTTTTTTTTTTTTCTGGAACAACCGAAAAAAATCCTTTTTTTTTTTCATACCAAAATCATTCTTTTTTTTTTTTTTTAAATTATAAGGAAATGTCTGAAAGTAAAAAATCAAAGAAAAGACGTGCTACCAAGAGAGAGGGGGGCATTTCTGGGTCGGCTGGTGACTGGTTTGGGCTGGTTTCTAGTTGCTACGTTTGGAAAGTTGGTGGGCGGCGTGCATTGACCATGCAAATATACCTTAGGTCCTCGCTTGTTGTCATAGGACAGTTGGTCGAGGTTTTCATAGTTCCTTTTTTTATTCTGATGAGTAATGTGCACAGAGAAAATATGCAGACACAGAAAAATATTATAAACAGTTGAAAATGGAGGGCAGTAAAGCATTCCAACAAATCTCCACTTTTCTGCTTCAAATTGGGAGCTTTAACACTGGGGCTTGCAAAGAACATCGCCGCAGGAATCGGAAACGACTTTAATGTGCTGGAAATAAAGGTCAGGAAGGTTCATTGTGCTTAAGACGAGTTTCTGACGTAAATGGAACATTTTTAAATCTTATTTAAATGTCTTTGTGCTCCCATTTGGGTCTCGTATGATTGTAAAACAGTTCAAGAACTAAAACAAAAACAACTAGTCGTTTCAAAAACCTCCCGACTGTCAAGTTACAGTCAAAAAACATTAAATCTTACTGAGTATTTTTGGTCTGGTCTCTAAGTCAAATGTCTTGACATAAGAAACTAACTAACAAAGAACATTTCAGCTTTCCAAGCTGCATTTTATTTATTTTTTAATAATATAAGTACACTCTACAAAAAGTAGAGTCAACAACAAAACTCTTGTCTTTACCAGCAGCCATTTTAAAGCGGCTGACCAAACTACTGGAGTTCCGTTGGCGTTGCTAGGTAACGGGCCTGGGCTGACTGGCGTTGCTAGGTAACGGCACAGTGCCCACGCTACAAAAAGACAGAATCTTACCAAGTGTTTCTGGTCTAGTTTCTACTGCATATTTGTTAGTACACTTGAAATAAGACAAAACTAACTTACAAAATAGCTTTTCCGCAACATATATTTGTTTTAATAAAAATTCCTTAATATTAATGAAAAGGTTTTAATTCCACTGGCAGATTATTTCACTGGGAAAAAATGTGTTAGTATAAGTGAAATAATCTGCCATATATGGGAATTATTTTCATTTTGATGTTAAACATACCAAAAATCTCCACATAACTGTTGATGCAATTTTTAAATATGAAATAATTAATGTTTTGATCAGTTACTCAGTACTTGAGTAACATTTTTACCAAATACTTTTTTACTCTTGAGAAATTTCTTGAACTGGCGAGTTTGGGTTTTAACGAACAATCTAAGCATATCCTCCTACAACAGAGGTTTTGTTTCTGTTCATCTCAGCGCCCAAAATAAATCCCTCTTTATGTTCTTTATGCTCTTTTTTTTTTCTCCTTAAGTGGCGCTGCATCAAAATTACATGGTGGATTTTTAAAAGGCAGAAGAATCCTGGCACTTTGTGTCTTTTCTCGGCAGTTTGTGCTTTAATAATTTACAGCTCCTCCAGTTTGCTTCCAGCTCTCGACCCGGGTTGTTTTCTCCTTTTACAGAAGGTTGCATCAGTTTGTTTTTGTAAAGAAACAAAGATCTACTTTTATAAATTCAAAACACTCTGTATTTTTGAAAAGTTTGCTGAGTCCTTTAGAGTTATTGACACACCAAACCTTATATTAAAGGAGTATTTTATCCTGTAGCATGATTACAGTTTAGATAGAAAAAAGGAGAACATTTTAGCCAAAAGAAACCCTCTTTTTTTAAATATGGACATTTCTGAGTTTGAAAATTTGCAAATTTGTGAGAAAAATCTCAGAAATTTTTAGATTAATCTCAGATTCTTTTTTTTTTTTTTAGGAAAAACTTGAAAATTACTGAGTTTGACAAGTTAAAAATTTGTGAGAAAAAAATCAGACATTTTTAGATTTTTAGAAAAACGGGACAATTTTTGAGCTAAAACAGTCAAAAATTTGCAAGAAATTGAAACTGGAAAATAAAAGATTTGAAACTGGAAAAAATTTTTAGAAACTGACAAAAAAATGTAAGTGAAAGTAAAGATTTGAAACAGAAATTTTTTTTTCAAAACTACTTTTCAGATTCAAGGTTTGAGTTGTTTTTTTTCAGTTTCTGATTTTTTTTTTCAGTTTCAAATCTTACTTTTTTCTTTTGAACAAACTTCGTGGCACCAATTTAACTCCATAGATAACTGTCTTCTGTACTGCATGACTTGGGTTGAAGGTTTTGTCAGTTTTATTCTGTGTATGTAAATATGTGGCTTTAGCTGCAGGTTGTGTGGGAATTAGAAACACAACATGTCAGTTTTATTAGTGTATTGACAGAATTGAACCCAGTGACACGTACAGTAGACACACAATTAGTCCTGGGTCAATTTTCTCTCTGTTTTTCTCTATTTGTGTGGATTTTCAGTCTTCATCCTTTCCACTCTGAGCTTCCAGTACAATAATCGCTTCCTGAACTCGGACGCATTTCCACAGCAGCTATAAAACGTTAAACTGGCGCTGCAGTTGTGTCTAAATATACACTCCTGACTGGAGTCTCACAGGAAAACGAGCGGCGGCGTTAGATGGGGAGCACAGATGGGCTCGTTTTGACATCCAAACTGCACCGTGCATAAAAGCAGCTTCCTGGATCCTCATCACAAGCTTTTAATTGTCTGTTTTTTCTCCGTAAATGCAGGATGTGACTCTGGGCTAAATGATTTGAGCTGAGTAAATGGCGGCGCGATTTTTTTTTTTTTTTTTCCTGAAGTGTTTTCCTGTTGGCGGCAATCGGAGCAGCTTTCGCTTCAACTTGGGCAAACAGCCTGGGGTGGATGTCATCTTCTGAATCTCTGCAGCTTCTGATTTAATTAAGCCTCCGAATCGGGACTCATTTCACTCCAGCACACAATTACAGCAGAAACTCGCCCCGAGAGGAGCGAGAACCCGTCCCACAGGGATTCCCTCCTATTAAATGTATTTTAATAGGAGTTCAGGTTTAGTTTTTTTTTTATTCTAATTGTGTTTCTTCCTATCGGGGGAAACTGTGTTATCTTCTAACTCTGAATTCAGCTTACAGCAACATTTAGGAACATCATCCACTTTTACTTTTTCTCATGTTACAAATGCAAACTTTATTTTGGTTTGATTATTTGCATTAAAAGATGCAAGTAAACAAATCATTCAGTTCCTTTTAATAATGATAAAATAAACATTTTATTAACTAAAATAGAAAAATATATAATTCCTTTAGTACATCTGAACTGGGTGAAGCTAAAATTCACTTGAGTTTTGAGTAAAACAAATTTAAAATAGAAGTGGTTTTATTTTAAATGCAAAATGTGTAAAAATGTTTTACCAGTTTGGCTGAATTACTGCTACGAACAGTTTCTTTCAACAAATGTCTTTATTTAGTCTGTATGCGCCAATTCACCATTAATTGATTCAGTCCTATTAAAATAACTTATTCAAGTTTATTTTTGTCGTTTTCCTTTGCAAAAAGATTTATTAGCTGCTTTCAGGTGTCACCAACACAAACGTAAACAACAATCCTGGGAGGAGACGAATGTTTTCTCTGAAAATACGTCACTATTTTCAGTTTGTTTCAGCTAAACATGAAAACATTCAGGTTCATTTTACATTCTGTGCTGGTGACAAAGTTTTATTTAGCTTCAAAAACACAATTAAAGAGAAATTTCCAGCAGGTAGCGAAGCATAAAGCTGCAACTAATGCATGAGGTTTCCCCACACCAACAATAAAGGATGGAATTTGGTGCCGAAATTGTGTTTTATTTTCTTTTAAATGAAAGCAGAAATTTATGCTATGTGAAGTCAAAAAATATTAATTTTTATTTAATTTTTCAAACAAGAAATGCACATTTTTGTCAGAAAACAGTTTTGCAATGTCAGGAGAAACATTTCTGACATTACTGTTAAAAATTCACCTCCAGTAAAGTGAGCGTTGGCTGTGATGTAACTGATAAAGTAACTTGTAATCCAACTACTTTTGAAACCAAGTAATCAGTAAAATAACCATAATAACATAAATAAATTCAGTAGCAATGTAGGTTCAAACAAAGATAAAAAAGTATTAAAATATATTGAAAATAAACAAAATTGAAGTTAACTTACTAAGTTAGTATTAATGTTAAGTGTTGTACAAGTGGTTTCATTTAATTTAAAATTACTTTTCAGTTGGATTACTTTTTCAAGGTGTTTTTATTAAAATATTATATTAACCCTAACAATAAAAAATCTATTTATTCTCTGTCTGAATGTTTATATTTTTAATTTTATAATCTTTTTGCAGCTTCTTGTACAATTTCCATATAAAAAATTTCCATAAACTCTAAACAGTTTCCTTGTCTTTTCTGTAGGAAATCATCCCCACAGCATGATGCTGCCACTGCCTTATTTCCCTGAGAGGATGTTCAGGATGAGTGCAACCTGTTTTTTTTTTTTTTTTTTTACTTTCTTATGTAGAATTTTGCAAATAAAACCAAAAAAAAAATCAATACTGTGTTCATTTTGCTAAATAAAAAAAAAACATTAAAATTTGCATCTGTAACGTGACAAAACATGTCAAAGTTTCTACAAACAGAAAAAACCCTGGAACCATTTTGTTTTTCTGCGATGGTTTGCAGAGCCCCATGTTAAAGTCCACTATTTGGCTCCCAGTGTGGATAGACACAAGATAATTTGGACTGTGGCGAAAAGCAACGTGAAAGATGAGCAAATAAACATACAAACTTCTGTCAGATTAGACCACATTAGACGCTGTTGATGTCTCTGGGAATGTTAGCCAATGTTTACACAATGGTGAGAAAGAGATGTGCTCAGACAACACAGAGGGAAACAGCTAGGTACACAGAAGATCTGCGAAAAACACTCGCACACACTCGTGCTCACACACTCCCTAAAGGTGGAGGGAGGAGATGAGGGGCGGGCCGCAGCGCCCCGGCGTCTCACCTTCGTCTCGCGCTCCTCCAGCAGCGTCTCCAGCCTCTTCTGAGCCGCCCGGCCCTCGTGGTCGTCGCTGACGATCAGGATGATGTGGTTCCAGTTGAACTCGCGCATCAGGTCGAACCAAACGTGAGCTTGGTGGGAGTACGGCGGGACCGTCCGCAGGAAGGACAGGTGGATACTCTGAGGAGAGCCGAGAGGGAAACAGACCAATGAGGAAGGGAGAACTTCACAAGAAAGAAAAGAGTAATAATTTACCATCTATTAAGAGATTAATTTCAACCCCTTCAACAGTGGGAGTGTGTTCTATCTCCAAACACTCATTATGAATCAAAAAGAAGCTGTAGTTCTGCTGGTGGTAAGCTCTGTAAGGTAACCTCCAAGTCTCTGAAAAGTTACATGCAATTCTAACATTTCAGATTTTAAAAGTATTATTTACTACTTTTAAAATTAATTACTTTTCAAAGTTTACTCCAGGCTGTTTTCCCACTTAAGTAAAACCATATTGTCAAAATAAAATCTCTAAATGTTTCCAGCGTTGTGAAATCCTCCCTCCGATGTTAACTGAGATCTTCCAAGGCCTCCTTTAAATTTTTAATGCCTCTGCTTTTTTTAACTCGTCCGATTGCTTTTAAGAGTTCATCACTGCGGTTTGTGCGTCACAGCTTCTTTTTTTTGTTTTTTTAACGTCAGGGGCAATATTAATAGCAGACTTTCGATTTTCATCTGGGAAGCCGTTTAATCACATTTCCCCTAATGGACGCTGATGGGACGTTTAATCTAGGAAGCTCTTGAAGGCGTCTCTGGGGAACTCCTTAATTCATCTGAGCGCCGACTCTCCAGCCGTTTCCATCCGTCACTCACCTTGTCGGAGTAGATGGACATGCGCGTGGTGAGCCCCACCACCGGGATGCGGTAGAAGCCCGCCGTGTAGGAGACGGGCGTCGGGGTGAGATGGTCGCTGGACTGAGGAGGGTGGCTCACCAGGATGGCATAAACCTGCAGAGACACGCAGGAAAAGAAGGATGGAAACGCTGATAAATCACAACAACACTAACATTTCTTTATTTATTGAAATGTTTAATTTTTGTATGGAGATACAAGAGGGTCATAAATGTGGGACAGACTTCCAGAAAACTGCAAATCCGTTAAAAACTCACCTGTTTAGAGTTGCTTTTGGAGCATAATAAATGGAACACTGACCAACATATTTGATTTATTTTTATGATTTTGATGACTTTACAAAATGTAACGTTTCTTACTCTTACTTGTTTCTCATTTGGTCCATGCATGTTATTTATGATGTGAAACACTTTGAACTGCCTTGTTGCTAAAATGTGCTATGTGGTTCATAAATAACTCACTTAATAAATTATTCAATCATTAATTATTTAAATTTGAAAACAAAAGAAAAAAATCCCTAAAAATATAATTAATTAAATATTAAATAAAAGTTAAATATTTAATTAGATTTTTTTTTAAATATATATATTTCAAAACATTTACAAGCCATTATTTCATCTAGTCCTTATAACTGTTCCGAACTTCCTCCATAGTGTTTGGTGTGTAAAAAATAATAAAATATATTTTTGTTTTAGTTCTATGGAAGAACATTCCAGCCAACTTGTATCTCATAAATGTGACAATGTCAATCCTGGAGGGAAATAAGCTGCTTGCCGACGATGACTACCAGTAGTTTTAGCCATCAACTTGTCAGCATAACGCACTAAATCTTAAATGTACGTGAGAACGTTTTTCTTTTCTTTTGACAAAACTTTTTTGACCTTCCAACCTGCTGCTGTGAGGTAATTTCCACCTGTCTCCTTTTCAGCTGGTAAAAATATAAAAGAAAAAGCGACGCAGTGCTTGTTTGCTGCTAATTATCAACACTACAACAAGATAAAGTTCATTTAACAAAAATAGCAAGGGAGAGTGAAGTATTTCAGCTATGCTAGCTTGACTATGACAACCATAACATGTAGACATGCTGTGGAATTCCGTGTGTTTCTGTTCAGTTACAAAAAAAAAAAAAGAAAGGCGACCCACAAACCAACTGTGACAGATGATCTGTTACTGATGTGACAGATCATCAGTAAAGCAGGTGTTTCAATTAGCTAACCAACTGCTGCAGCAACAGCGGCATAGCTAATCTACCACAGCGACCACTTATCAATAATCACAAAGTAAACATCAAACCTAAAAACATAAAACTGTAGTGGGCAGAATATTCAGTTCTCTTTGTGGGAAATGATTGAGTGTTTTTTTCTTCTTTTTTTTTTGGTGTGGAGCCATTGTCAGTTGCTATGGCAACAAGCCTGCGTGTAGCTTAGCCTACACAGAGCCATAAAAAAAAAGAACACTAGGGGTTTTGAGTTGTTCTTCAACGGTTTTTCTGTTATTTTCCCTTTCCTGTGGCTCACCGCACTAAGTGAATAATCTCTACGTGTCCAGCTTTCATTTTGTTAACGGAGTTGTTCTACTTCTACAGCCGCAGCTCGGCTACGGATGGCAAGTAAATGGCATTGTGCGCATGCGCCAAACTTCCGGATGTAAACAGTAACATACTCCTTCAAGTCATTTATCCTCCTACTCACCTTCAGTGTCTGTCACATTTGAGCTGTGGCAGCTGGTGTTCTCATATTTTATACACTAAAACATCTAACGAGAGCCGGTTAGCGCGTAGCTAGCATGTAAACAAATGCCGTTTCCGGTTTGCGGCGGAAGTCGCACCCATTATTCACGCAAAGCCTCATGGGAGCTAGGAATAATGAATAATGACTGAAGAAAGTTAGAGTGTTACTAAAATCGTGTTTTGAATTTGAATCCTAAAATCTTTGTGTATATTTCTACTCATTTTTTAGCATCAGTTAAAATAATTTGGTTCTGAATCAACAGTAAAATCCAAACTGTGTCTTGTTTTATGATTATTAATGAGAAACCAGAAGCTTTACCCCATTAGCATCTGCAGCTATTAATCTAGACATCACATCCTGCAGATAAATTAAACCAGACTCCTCTCTGCTCCAAAAAGTTGCATAAAAAGGTTAAAAATAACATTTTCGTCTGGAAGGATGTTAGTCACGCAGGAGGAATAAGTCTTTTGTTCGTCATTGTGGGTGTTTGGGTTGAAAACCAGAGCGGATGAGACGCCTGGGAGGCGGGCGGGGAGGGAAGGGGATCAGGCTGGCAGAGATGCTGCGGCCCGGATTATTGGATGGGAGCATCCCGTATGGCTGGGTCAGAAATGAGGTCTTCCTTCCAAGGAATGCTCGCAGGCAGCTCTTCTCCTCCATCTGCCACTGCGTCCTACAAGCTAATCTCATCTGATTAAACTCCCCGTAGACTTTCTGTCCACTTCAGACGGTTTGTTCTCATTCACACATCAGGACTGTTTGGTGTTTTGGGTGTAAATGTGATCGGATGGGACTGTGTTATTCTACAGGAGTGCATCAGTTTGAGGCGATACAGCAGGCAGAGGATGAAAAAGCAGATCTGAACCTGTGGGTGTTCTTTCTGGGTTTTTGTATAAAGCCTAATTATGTGTGTGGGAGAGAGATTCACGCCTCGGGTCGCTGTGACATAACGCCAGCGCTTCTTCCAGGGTTCACATTAAAATTCAAGCATTTCAAGGCGTTTTCACACTTTTGCACCACTACAGTTTGGAGGTGATAACAGTACAAATGAAATAAAGAAGACAGTTTTATATGGAGGAAGATTCGGGTCAAGAAATAAAAATATAAAATAAAATTCACTTTTTTTCCCCATAATTTTGACTTTAGTATTAGAAGTCTGACTTTTGTACATAAAAAAAAGAAAATCTTACTTTAATCTAAAAAATCTGACATTTTTCAGAATTTAGACTTCTCTAAAAAAATCTGACTTTAATCTCAGAATTCTGACATTTTTTCTGAGAATTTGGATTTTTCAAAAAAAAATCTAACTTCAATTTCAGAATTCTGACTTTCTTGTCAGAATTTTTACTTTTCTCAAAATTCTAACTTTAATCTTAGAATTTTCACTTTTTTTCCTCAGATTTCTGACTTTAATCTTTTGAGATCAAAAGCTAGAATTCTTTTGTTGTTGTTGTTGTTTCAGGACTTAATCCTCTTCTTCACTTCACTATTTTATGATCATTTATGATTGTTATCAATAAAATCTTGTGACAGAGGTTTGTTAATGGACTTTATCAACACACTTCAAGCAGCACCTTTGAGGACATTCATAATCTCGATTCGGCCCAAAATAAAAATGAGTTGACGTCCCTGCATCAGCGCAGAAGTAACAGAAGTCATCCCTCCTGAAAAGCCGTCGTCTTGCTCAGTGAAGCTACGGTCGGCCTTGAACTTTCCCCGCCTGCGGTTGCAGCCTCTTCTTGCAGGCGTGTTTTAATGTTCTGCAGATTTTCACCCCTGACCTGCTCCTGTGCACTTCAGTAGATCTGCAGCTGTGCGCCCGGAAAAGTGGAGCGGTCCTATCGTCTGAAATCTGCCTCAAACCAAAGGCTATTTTTGAACGCCGGCGCTGAAAGATCTGTGGGGAGTTCGTCATGTTGGAGCAACACAAAGTGGAAAGAAACATCAGTTTTTAAGTGTTTAGAGGAATATTTAAGTTTTGAAGCTAAACTCAGGTCAGTCAGGTCTGAATTTTATGTTTTCGATGGATTTATAATTATTATTAAGTCAATAGGTGCCAATACTTTAATTCACAAAGGGTAACTTGTGTAAAATAGAATTATAACATGATAATTTCATTTCTGTCAGTTTTGATGATTTCACCAATAAATTTATTTCTCACACAGGAAACGTCAGTCGACTCAAGAATTATTGACTTAAACCAAGATTATATTTAAATACTAACTGACAAGATGCATTTCAGTTAGTTTTGTCTCATTTCAAGTACTAAGATATTTGCACTAGAAACTAGACCAGGAAACTTGTTTGAGGTGAAAATTCTGAAATTTAATCTCAGAATTCAGATTTTAACCTGCTGAGATCAAACGTCAGAATTCTGTGAAAAAGTATGAATTCTGATTAAAGTCATAATTTTGAGATTAAAGTCTGAATTCAGTGAAAAGAAGTCCAAATTCTGAGATTACAGTCTGAATTATGAGCAAAAGAGTCAGAATTTTAAGATTAAAGTCTGAATTCTGACAAAATTGCCTGAATTTTGAGGGGGGGGGGGGGGGGGGGGTCAGAATTTGAGAAAAAAGTTATAATTTTAAGATTACAGTGAGAATTCAGAGATTAAATTCTCAATTGTAAAATCAAAGTCCTAGATTCTGAGAATAATAGAATTTTTTAGAAAAACATCAGAATTCTTCAAAACAGTACAAATTATGAGATTAAAGTCAGAATTATATGAAAAAAAAAATCAGAATTATGAGATTATAGTCCAAAATCTGAGAAAAAAAATCTGAATTTTAAGATTAAAGTCTGACAAAAATGTCAGAATTTCAAGAAAAAAGTTTGAAATCTGAGATAAAAAAAAAAGTTTGAATTTTGAGATTGTGTCAGAATTCTCAGATTAAATTCTGAATTGTGAGAAAAAAAGTTAAAATTCTTAGATTATTCTCCAAATTATGAGGAAAAAAAAGTCAGAATTCCAAGATTAATGTTAGAATTTTGAGATTAAACTCAGAATTGTGAGTAAAAAAAATCAGAATTTTGAGAAAAATGTCAGAATTAAAAAAATAAATAAAAATCTGACTTTTTTTCCCCCTCATCCAGTGGCCCTAATTGTCTTCCTTAAATGAGGAAAAAAAAGAGAGAAAAACTTTGAACGTGTGATGGTGGGGAGCCTCCGTCGCAGCAGAACACTCTGCTCCGACGCGGCACAGCGGCGCGGGACGCGGCGGGTCGGTGGTTACCTGGCTGTGGATCAGGTCCTCGCACACCGACAGAGCCATCTGGATCGCGTTGGCCTTGTGCGTGACGGAAATGGCGTTGAGCTTGAACTTGTCCCGGCCGTACACCTGGTTGACCTGGTTCACGGCATCCTTGAACACCTGCTCGTACCTCTTCTGGCTCAGGACGGCCCCGATGTTCACGATCTTGGGCTCGCAGCCGGCCCGCGCGCAGGAGCACGAGAGGAGCACCGCCAGCAGAAACAGACGCATCGCGTGGAGCGCCAACCCGCACAGCGCAGCCCGGTCCCTTTTCTCCGCGGTGGCGGCTCGGCTCGGCTCGGACTGAGCGAGGCGGGCGCGATCCAGGTGGGCGACGAAACCGACCGGGGCGGGGGGGGGGGGGGAAGATGGGAGCCCCGAAAAAGGAAAACGGAAGCCCGGAGAGAAGCGCTGGCTATGCGAAATGCGGAGGAATGTGCATGATCAGCAGCGGAAACCTCCAAAATGCATCTTTTTCCTTTGTTTCTCTCTAAAAAAATAAATAAAATAAAATGATCTTTCTTTAAAAAAAGGCTAGCTAAATCATCGCACTAGCTTCCGTCGAACCGCGTCCCAGCCCGTTTGGACTCCCGAACCGCGTCTGGAGCGGAGCCGGTGCCGGTGCTGTCCTTGGTGCTGACAGCTGTGCGATGCGCGCCGCGGCGATCGGCTGCCTGTGCGCGCTCCCGCGGGATCCGCTTCATTCACTCCGAGCAGCTTCTGCAGATCCGCTGCTGCTGGGATGAAACAGGGCGGTTCTGGTGAAATGTCGGTCCAAAAACATCAGAGGAGGGAGACATTTAAAAGACACCAACAAATTGTTTTAGTTTCTGCCTTTTTGACGCTTCAAGTATTAAAAGCAGTCACATTGTGGAGTATAGAGAACCAAAAGTGCCAAAATCTGTTAAATAAAATAAAATGATGTGAAATAAGTGAATGTTTGTGTGCAGCTGAATAGCTGACATGATTTCTTTGTGTTAATAACTAATTAAATAAACATATTTAAACACTTACAAATTGTTTTATACAATAATTTTATGACTAAACACAAAAATGACTATAAATGACTCTTGTTATTTAGTTGAGTTAAAAATACAGCAGCTCAACTGACCAATCATATTGCCTTTAGCAGTTTTAGCCCCACCCACTTGTTTAAATGCGCTACGTTATACAGAATTAAGTAAAGCAATAATATACTGCAATATAGGATTCTGAAATGATTGTTTTTAGTTTTGTGAATTCCACTTTTCTTTAAATTATTACAAATAAATATTTATTTTATTTGAATTCAAACTCAAATCCAATTCAAAAATACTTTGTCAATCCCAAAGGGAAATTAAATGCGGTTGTAACTCTTAATTCAAATTCTTCCATTTTAAATTCTCAGTTGGAAAATTTTGGCACTATTGGTCCTCAATACTAATTAATAATAAATTATGAAATCAAATAAAACATAAAAAACACATGTAAAATAATACATATAAAAACAAATTGAGTCAAAATTTATTTATTTAACGATGAAATAAATCTCTAATCACATTTTCTTTTTCTCTTGACCTTTGTTTTATTTAATATATATTTTTAATTCAGTGTTTTTGAGCAACGAGTTGATAAAATTCAATTTGGGTCATTATTTATATCCCTCTTGGGTGTAAAAAAAAAAAACCCTGAAACGAACCAAACCTCATTAATCACACCAAACACGGGCGCCATCTTTCTTCCTGTCTTTCTACCCTCCTTTCTCGTCTCCTTAAACATTTAGTCTCGTCCTCAGAGACGAGATAAACCCAAACACTAAATAAACACGGCGCAGGTACCGAGTATCTCCTCCTGCAGTCTAATGTCTGCCTGTTTTTGTTGAAGAAGCTGCTGCTGCTGCTGCTGCTGCTGGGATCGTCCCTGCAGCCTGAACAGAAACGAGGCGAATCAGCCACCCGGTTGCCATGGAAACAGGCTTCTTCACAACAAGAGCGCGCGCGCCCTCAGTGGAGCTCTCTCTACGGCGAGGATAATAATGATAATAACCGTAATAACAATAATAATAATAATAACTATAATGATAATAATAAGGGCAGAGCAGCAAAACAAGACATTAAAAAAAAACAAAAACAAGAATCTGAATTTGAATTCACGTCGTCACATTATAACAGCAACAGCGAGCTCCGTTGTATTTGCGCAAACTAAAATTACGAAATTATAGGAAACACGCCGATTTTGAGAAGAAAAAACCCCCCAATAAGTATCGTTTCGTCTGTTAAACAACAGACAAAACGAAACCAACCTGTGACGACACATCGGTGTGCGCATGCGCATCGCCACAATATAGGGCGGCTTGCTGGGTAGCACAGATAGTCAGAACACCTTAGATGAATTTCATGATACTGTAATGGAAACATTTCCTTTCCGCGTCACACGAGTCACGTGACCAACAACCGGATGTTACTACTGGCAAAAACGACGAATAAGACGACAGGAAGTAGTAGGAAGATGATGTCATTCTCTGGACAATGTGCGGCTCACAGGTTCTTCGCAGTTTATAAAAAATTGTCATTTGAATGTGTTGGTCTTCTGTAAAAACATGTTATTTTAATTAAATTTCTTATTTAATTAATGGAAGCAATTGCGAAATCATTATTTTTTGGCTGAAAGTCAACAAAGATTTGCAGCTAAAGTTGCGCAGAATTGTGAAATGGATTTTCCTATTTTACAAATTAACATCTTAAAAGTGTGGTGTGCATTTTTATGCGACACCACCTTCCACTGCAAACAGTCTCATATAGAGGCTGAAATATTTTTCTTTTTTTCCAAAAGAAACAGCTTAAGCACATGTAAATTGGAAGGAGAGCCTCAGCAAAGATAAATGTGGAAGTTGTGCCAGTTGGATTAAGGTCTGGACTTTGACTGGACCATTCCCAACACATGAAAATGCCCTATAGTGGTATGTTTAGGGTTATTCTCCTGGAAGACAATCTTACACCACAGTACTATTGTTTTTGCAGCCTCCATCTTCAACTCTGACCAACTTCCTCATCCTTGCAGAAGAAAAACACCCCCGCAGCATGATGGTGCCACCACTATGCTGGGTGTGTTCAGCATGTAGAGTTAGTTTTATTTTACAAGCTGTAGCAATAAGAGCTGGGAAACATGGATTTAAAATAAAATCAATATGTAATAGTAACAAATGTAATCATTTGAAAACTACTTTTTTATTTACTTGAGGAATATTTGATATAATTAACAACATTTAAGTGAGATGATAAAAGTGTTTTTCCATTAGAGAGCTAAAACTAGACAGAAAGTATAAGAACTACCAAATATGGCCGTCTTTGTCGTTACTGGACAGTAAAAATAAAACAAAGCAAACGTAGTTAATATTAGATGCAAGAGAAAGAAAGAAAGAAACTATTTTCAAAGGAGAAAAACTTTTTTTCTGTCATTGTTGGGAACAACATTTGAATAAATCATAGCAGGATGAGCGAGCATGAGTCCTGCTTTTCCCTCTGGGCTCGTCTGGAAGGATTTATTTTTAAAGAAGGTTTTCCTCGTTAAAGCGAATAAACAAACTCCCTGGAGCAGAAAAGCGTTTCAAACATTACTCAGAGAGGAGACGAATTTATGACGTATTAAGGTTATTATAGAAGAAAACGGTGAGTAAGACTCTGCCAAAATAAAAAATAGCACACATTCTTGGATTAATCTCAGAAATTATCTAGAAAAAAATTTACATTTTTGAGTTTGAAAAATCAAAAATGTGCTAGAAAAAAAATCTGCAATTTTGAGATTAACCTAAGAAAGTTTATGGAAAAACATTGAAAATTCAGAGTTTGAAAAGTCAAAAATTTCACAAAAAAATCTGAAATTCTTAATCTCAGAAATTTTCTAGAAGAAAGTAAGGAAGTTTTGAAAAGTCAAAAATTTGCAACAAAACTATTCAAAATATAAATTTTGAAATTGTCAGAAATTCCTCAGAGTTTCTGACAATTTTTTGCAGCAAAGTTTGCAGCAAGAAATTTTTAGATTAATCACAAAAATTTCTTTAAAAGTACATGTAAATTTTTGCGTTTGACAACCCCCCAAAATTCTAGAAAAACAGTAAATGTCTGAGCTTGAAATGTCGAAAATATTGCTAGAAAAAAAACTCACATTTTGAGATTAATCTCAGAAATATTCTAGAAAAAAAAAGAAATTTCTGAGTTTCAAAAGTTGATCATTTACTACAAAAACAACAGAAATTTGTAGATTAATCTCAGAACTTTTCTAGAAAAAAATAAGAACATTTCTGAGCTTGAAAATTCAAAAATTTGCTAAAAAAAACTCAAAGTAGATATTTTTAGCTTAATGCCAGAAACTTGGAAAAAAAACGTAGAAATTTCAGTGTTTGAAAAGTTGTAAATGTAGTAAATAAAAAGTAGAAATTCTTAGATTAATGTAACAAAAAACCTACAAAAACTGAGTTTTTGTAGGTTGAGATTAATTTTGAGATTAATCTCAAAATTTTTTGTAGCAAATTTTTTATTTTTCAAACTCAGAAATTTCCTTGATTTTTCTGGAAAATTTCTGAGATTTGTTTGGTGGAAATTTGCTCATATCTTAATATATCTACAATGTCCCTGTTATATTAAAACACAAAAAGCAGAAAAATCTTTTTAAAAATAACTCAGCCAGGAGAAGAAATGTCTCCATCATCACCAAATTCCTAGAAATACCAGAAAAAACAAATAAGTTTTAGTGTAAAGTGTCGCTCCTAATGATTAGCTTGCAGCCTGACTGTCACAGGCGGGTCGGTCCCTATGGGCTGAAGGCGGCTCGTAATCTTCATCCTCCTCCTTCTCACACATCGATAAACCTGGACCAGAATCCAGCCTCAAACAGAACAACAACTCTCCGGTTCTTTGAGGATAAATCATAAACACAGCGAGACAAAAACCAAGTTCACACACCCACTGCAGGAAGACGCTTTGAGTGATACACACTCCGCCCACACACACAGTCCTCTGAGGAGCAAAGGGAGGAACTCATGTTTCTGTGTGTGGGTGTGTGTGTGTGTGTGGGTTTGTTTGTAATATCTTGTGGGGATGATTTTCCTGACATATACTACGTTGTGGGGACCAATGGCAAAAGCCAAGTCCCCACAAGGGGAAACGCTGTTTTTGGGTGAGAGGTCAGATTTAGGA
Organism: Girardinus metallicus; assembly: GCA_903067095.1. Classification (NCBI taxonomy): domain Eukaryota; kingdom Metazoa; phylum Chordata; class Actinopteri; order Cyprinodontiformes; family Poeciliidae; genus Girardinus; species Girardinus metallicus. The sequence continues at coordinate 62,152 of CAEGAE010041027.1, forward strand.
CTAAGGTGTGAATTGAGTTTTGGTTAGGGTTAGGTATATCATGGTTAGGGTTAGGGTAAGGGTAAATTTTAGGCTGTACAAATGAATGGAAGTCAATGGAAAGTCCTCACAAAGATAGCTGAGCAAACATGTGTGTGTGTGTATGTTTCTCTAAAGCAGCAATTACCAGCAATTCCTTCTAATAAGTTCTGGAAAACAATATGAGAAGATGGAAGATGGATCAGAGTGGGGACATCCAAAACGCAGCGTGGGGCTGTTTGGCCCCGTTTGGTCGCGTCTGTCCCCATTTGGTTCCCCTTTGGTCCCCGTTTGGTCCCGTTTGGTCTTGTATGGTCCACGTCTGGCCCATCTGGCCCCGTTTGGTCCAGTTTGGCCCCTAAATGAAAGCTTGGCTCTTCAGCACCGATGGCTGATGATGTTTTATTATTTATTACTGCTAAATCTGCTGTGAAATAATTTATTAAAACTGGTGGAGTTGTGTAGTTACATTTATTTGAGTAACTCTTTGGGAAAAAATTATTTTAAATACACTGTAGTTTTGACTTTTACTTGAGTAATTTAAAGTATCTCTGCTTTTACTTGAGCAAAACCTTTGTACACCCTGAATGAAGAATAAGTTTGTTTTAACCAAAATTTCACCAAACATAGACACACACCTGCAGTTTTTGTTAACGTTTCACAAGTTTTATGTTCATTTTATTTTACCTGATTTTTAAATTATATTTTTATATGAGTTATTCTCATTTTGGTTCTTAAAATACCAAACTTTCCACTTTACTTTATATTTTTTTAACTTTATACTTTTTATTTTTAAATATTTACAATATTTGCAAGAAAAGACAAAGGAATTTTGAGATTAATCTCAGAAATTTTCTAAAAATATTTCAATTTCTGAGTTTAAAACCTCTAAAATTTGCTTGAAAAAAAATTACATTTTGAGATTAACCTCAGAAATTCAGTTTAGAATGTTAAAAATTTAAAACTTTTCGAAATTTTCTGAGTTCAAAAGCTTAACATTTTCATGTCCATTTTTTTTCTTGAAAATTTCTTAAAATTAATCTCAAAATTTCTGATTATTTTTCTAGCAAATTTTTTACTTTTCAAACTCAGAAATGTTCATATTTTTTCCTAAACTTTCTATTTTTTTAGTGGAAATTTACTCATTTTCCTCTATTTAAAGGGCCATAACATGCTGTTGTATAAAACAAAGTAAAGAGTAAATATCAGGCTAAACAATGTACTTAAAAATACAAACTAATTAGGGATTAAATTCTAAATCATCATAAATTTTTTAAATGTAAACCAATTTTCCAATACGTGGAAGGATAAATGATACAAAACTAAAATAAATTCACAAATTTCTTCAAAGTTTTAACATTTTAATGATCTCAAATCTGTTTAGTCTTTGTCCCTCCTCTCTCTAAAAACCCCTTTGTAGATGAAGATGAAGGCCTGAGTGAATGAAAGATGAATCGACGTCGGTGGAGGCATTCAAAGTGGGAGTGAAGTGAAGGACAGAACAGTCAGAACGTGTTGCGCTTCAACGCCTACATGCTTTAGCGCTCAACATGACAGCAGCTTGCTTCTCTGCAAACTGCCTGTCCTCGGCTTCTCCTCCTGGTCTGTGCAGCAAATGAAAGCTAGCAAGCTAAAGTGGAATGGTGTGAAGAAAACAACTGATTATACGAGGTGAGGCTGAGCAAAGTGGCTCCTTTTGGACTGGAATTGTTGGGCACTCTTGACATGAACCTCTTTCTGCGAGAGCTGCGACAAAAACGACGATGAGACCTTGGAACCAATTGACTTAAGGAGTCATTTTCAGATGGATGGCTGCCTTTCCAATGTGGTTTTCATGTTAGCGCGAGGTTCTTGCATGAATCATGCATGTGGAACTCGACTATTGTTCCCTTCTGGTTCGTTTTGTCCCAATGCTGCAGCTGAACATGGAAAATCTTTTCCAGATTCAAGGTTTTACTTCTTAAAAGGCTAAAAATAAAACCCCCTGAGGAGGCTGCAGGCTTTATTAATCAAATTTTTGTGTCGCCTGCTAGCTAAATGTGTAGTAGCATATCTGAAAGCCCCAACCAAGGTCAGATGGGAATAAAGTCTAAAAGTTTTATGACCCAGTTCAATTGTAAAAAGGGAAAATTACATAAAAACTCTCCTAATCTGTTCATGTGCTAACAATGGAAGTAATTTTTCACTTAGAGCTCTAGTGCTTTTGCTGGCTTTGAAAACTATCATCATTAGCGCATTTAGCTTCAACTAAGTTAACTTTTACATGCCTGTTTTGTAAACTTTCACCTGCGTAAACTGCTTATTAAAAGCATGGATACAGTCGTTCCGGCGGGATTCCTCCTTGTACTTCTCCATTCTGCAGAATGAGGTTCGGCTGGTTCCGGTCGGCCAGACGGCAGAGTGGTGCGGCGTGTTGTTTTGAGCTGAAATCATGCGCACGGTTTGCTGCAGATGGGACCATCACCGACTCCTGACACTTCCGCTGCAGCCAAACCCAACTCTTGTGGAGCAGCTGTCTGATGATTGGCCCCATCTGTTGTTGTTTGTCTGCTTTGTGAAGCTCGTCGCAAGGCTGCGGATTCATCTCAACATCCACTAATACAAAGAGCGTTTTCTGTACCTGGCAGGTACTTTTTCACACCCAAAAACAGGCCCAATAAGCTTTTAAAACTGTGTTTTCCCCTTTAAAAAGCTAAGTAGACTTAATTATTAATGTGACGCTTCAGCACAAACAGTTCTCCCGCAAAACCAAAACAGAAAAAGCGTTTTTACAACAGGGCGAAATGCGGGAGACTAACCCTTTTCCCCACCGATTCTGCTCAATTTAACCCGCTAACATATTCAACTGGAAGCTTCTAACTAAGAAATGCATGAGCAAGCACATGAGAGACAGCTTTAATCTGCGTGTTTAAATAAACATTACAGCTGTGGCTCATCTGTCAGCTACAAAAATTAATATTCAGGAGCAACAGAGATGATGAGTTCCTCCTGTTTGGCTAAAGCTATTGTTGTTGTTTTTGTCACACTTTAAAGTTTCACATCAGAAGAAATCCTACAACCACTAAAATGAGACTACGGCATTTTTGTTTACCTTTCCTGGGGAAGGAAGTGGCGCTCGTCTTCTTCAGAGGTTTTCCTGTGGTTTACTTCTGTGGTTTTTTTGGTGCAGCGCCCCCACAGGTGAGGCGGGGAACAGGTTCTTCAAATTTGTTAGTGAACTTTAAGTCTGTTTGACTAGAAAGTCCGATTCGTTTGGGGAGGTGTGAATGCGTAATTGAACTCAACACCAAAGGGACCAGAGGCAACTCTAAAAGCAGTAAGTGGACTACAGTGCAGGGCATTCTGGGTAAATACAACCAAAACAAACTCGCTAGTGTATTATTAGCAGGAAAATTAGCTTGTGTTCTTTTACCAAACACAAAAGAGAAATCCTACTACCATTAAAATCTGACACTACTCCATTTTTGTTTACATTTTGTCAAGAAGGAAGCGTCTTCTTCTGGTGCAGCGCTCTCACGGGCAAGGAGGGGAACAAGTTTTTCAAAATGTTTGGATAGTTTGACACAATACAGCAGTAAAACCAGCAGACTAAATGTCTTCGTTGGTTGCTAGGTAACAGCGCAGTGCCAGTGGAATATGACTCAACATTCTGGAAGTTTTTGAAACAGCCCATTTTCCAAACACCAAAAAACATTAACTTATTGCTAAGAAAAAACAACCAAAAAACATCTGGATGTGGGTTTTTAAGCGCTTGGGTTGTTATTAGAAGCAGGACAGACCCAAAAAGGAATTATAAAATCATGTGAAGTGAATTTTTGTGAAACATTTACTTGTGAACAGAACATCCCTTCAAGTTCAAACCATCCCATAATAAACTTATACAACAAATTCACACTTTTAGACAGTTTTTTGTGTGCTTATTGTTAGTAAAATTTCACATTAAAGGGTTGAAGAGAATTTATTTATCTTCATGATCTTGGATGGATATTTTTTCCGCTTGGCCTTGAGGACTTTAGGAAAGCATAAAAAAAAACTGCATAGCTTAATTTTTCAACCGGAAACGGATAAAAATCATCCCTCCTCTGAGAGGTTTCTTGGCGCCAGACCGAGGCGACCTCCAGAGGCGGGTCAGAAGTCCAAAGTGTCCCGCTGGTACTCCAGCCGCGGGCTGTTCTGGCTGTAGAACTGGCTGAACCAGCGGCGGTGCCTCCGAACCGCAGCGTCCTCCTTCACCAGCAGGGGCTTGGAAATGTACATCTTGTTGTTCCAGATCATCACGTCGCGTTCAAACTACGGATGCAAACAAACAAACAAACATCTGGATCTGGTGACCTTGGGACCAGGAGTTGATTCTCATTGTTATGTTTGTTATGCCGTCTTGTCTCAGTAAATTATCATGACTCAGCAGCAGGGGGTTTGCTGTTAAATGCCGCTCCACAGTGACTTTACCAGCTGCTGCGATCTGGCATTTCACTTCCCAGCAGCTGTCAACTGTTTCTATTCAGCGCCACATTGGAGAAAAAATAGATTTCTGGAAGTTTGATCAAACTATTTGATTGTAATTATAATCTACAGCTTTTAAACCAACATTTAATTAGATTTTTATGGTAATTTACACGTTTTTCTGACTCGTTCAAACAGCTGACAGTGTTTCTTCACCACCCAGCTAATTATCAGCTTTAATGAGGAAGTATTTACACCTTTTCTGTGACTGTACGGCGCGAGGAGGAGTGGGTGATACATGCACCCAGTGGTCTCTTCAGATTAAAGTCATTTTGAAGAAAATACACAACATACTGCTACTAAAGAACAGTTCCAACACTTAAAAATGAAGTATTGAAAAAGGGATTTTCAGTTTCCATTTAATTTCCTTAATAAGTTACATTAATCATCATTTATTTTACTTCTAAAATGAACTTAACATCAGTAACAAACTCACAATATGTAAGTAAGCCTAAAAAATTAAACTAAAGCTTAAAAATGATCCTTTCAAATTGAATAAATGTTTATATAATAAGCCATTTCAAAACTTAATAAATATTTGAAGATTTAAAAAACAATATATTACATAATAAAATAAGTAAAAATAAAATGGAAAAAAATATAGAAGTACTAAACCAAAGGTAGTAGTAAAAATATTTCTCTAAATAAAATAAGTATTTTACAATAAAAAAATGAACAATATAATGTAACAAGTGACTCAAAAGGACATAAAGAAAGACTGGATGATAAATGTACAAAACAAATCTTAGCTTTTAAGCTCACCACTAATATGAAGCTTCTTTATTATTAAAATTAATTTAAAAATTATATTATAAAGATTAGAAGAACTAAACCATCAAAGCAGTGGCTGATAAAGGCACTAAATAATTTTTCTAAATTAGAATAAATCCTTTTGTTATAAACTTGCAATTGATAATGAGCAATTTTGGCATGTGGAATATAAAATAAAAAAAAAAAAATAGAAATTTGAAAAATGCAGCTAATAATCTTTTAATTCACACCTCATGAAGAACAATTTCACTATTTATGTCTAAGATTTAACAAAATATGAATTAAAAGAACTGAATAAATATAAACTGATAAAGCTGCACCTGAATGGATTCTCCTTTGAGGATGAATTTGGGCACCACAGCTGGGATGTTTCGCTGGTAGAACATGGTGTGAGTTACGCACTGCAGCAGAGGCTCCACGGGCGTCACGCAGTGCATCATCAACCCCCGGCCCAGGAAGCTGTGGTCGAACCGCAGAAACACCACGCCTGGGCCCACCTGGAACAGTTACGAACACCACTGAATCGGGAATAAAAGCATAAACTGCTTAAAGCTTTGATTGTTATTATTAGGGCCGTAAATTATGAATATAGTTGTCAAAAAATGCACAGCATAAAATACATATTAGCTGACTAAATGGTTAGCTATGCTAAACGTAAAGTGCTATACCGACACTGTGTGTAGCAGAAGCTAATGCTAACTCGTTCACTTCAATTCAAATTATAACCCTTGAGCACCAATTCAGTTTTAACATGATCATTTACATGTTCTATAAAGTCATTAGATACTATTTTATGTTTATATCGTCTTCCCAACTGTTGTGTTTGAAATAAAGTAATAGGGAGAAAACAGGAATTGCTGTGCGAACACTCTTCAGCCACTTCAAAATAAGAGCATTAATATTAACGGCTTGAAGGATTCTTAGCAGTTTATAACCAACAGTTCACAATAATTTACATGTTATATAATGCCATTGGATGTTGTATTTATGTTAATATCTTGTTGTCTAAAGTTTTATTTTGTTCCTGTATGTTTCTTGTTAGAAATAAAGTAAAATGAAGGAAACAGGAACTGCAGTGTTCACTACAGTGTTCACCCTTCCCCCATTTCAAAATAAGAGCATGGATATAAACTGCTAACTACTTGAAGTTTTTTTTTTCTTTTTAGCAATTTAAAGCCAAACTTCATTGTACATGTTCTAGAATGTCCCTAGATATTGTTTTTATGTTCGTGTCTTGTTATCTACTGTTTTATTTTTGTTTCTTGTTTGAAATAACGTCAGTAGCAAAACCGATGAAACAGGAACTGCTGTGAAAGCCCTCTTGAGCCACTTCAAAATAAGAGCATGAATACAAACGACTAACTACTTGAAGGATTCTTGACAGTTTATAACCAAAACTTCAACACAGATGTCAAACTTTATTCAAAAGTATGCAAAAGAACCAAGTAAATTAGAGATTAAAAATTTTTCTGAATAAATGTATTTAGGAGAAGCTAATTGCGCTAAACGTTTTCATAGTTAGCTAAATTAGCAAATTTAAGTACCTCAAAGCTTCAACTTTTGGACCTTATGTACATTTCTTCTTTGCTGCCACTTCCTTGCTGCCTTATTTTTATACTTTAGGCAGACTTTCTGGGAAACTTATTAATATCCATCTTCTTTTGTTTTTTGGTTGGTTTCTTTTGCAAAGTTATACACAGATTAAAGGGTAATTCTATAAAATAAACAAGGAAACTTTTGAATTTGAAGAAAGTAATACAAAAAGTGTCATTTATTATTTTAATTTAATTATTTTAAAATGTAAATATGTGGATTCAGCTGTGTGTACTTTATTTACTGTACCTGTCTGGCCACAACGCGCAGATCAAGCAGAGGCAAACGGCATCCAAACAAGGTGAGTGAATGATTGACCCTCATCTGAGAGCAGTGACTGTTGGGTTCAGGCTCTGGATCCCATTCAACCTGCGAGGGAAACAGAAAAGCAAGACAGACAAAAATTATTCACTGTTATGGTCACAGTCAAATAAGGATTACAAAGGTCAAATAAAGACAATATCTGGATTCCTCTGGCTTATCAAGAACGATTCGTTATATAAAGACGCAAATCCTCCCTGATAAGGCCGATAAAAGTGTTTCTATGAAACGAAAAAGGCACCAGAGGACATCTTTTGGTTGAATAAACAGGAGCAAAGTGCATAGAGATAACAGCGACTGAATGAGGCAAAGAAGAAGCTCTGAACATTTTCAACATTTAAAGCAAGAGAGAAGAAATGTTTGATTACCTTCCAGTCGTGTCGCACAAACTCCCAGGTTTTGCTGTTGGTGTAGCGCAGATCCACTCCGCTGGGGAGGCCCGGAGTGTGCAGGTGACCCAGGTGAGCGATGTCCGCTCCATTTTCTGGAATCTCCTGAAGAAACAATTCATTTTAGCAACAACAGCGACACGCTGCTCTGTTTTTTAATGAACTTCCCCATAAATGTTCACTGAAAACCAAAAATAAACAAGTTAAATAATGAAAAAGACATCAAAAACTGAAAAATCCCACTCTCTCATAAGTCTGTAAATGCATCAGCTAGCTGCATCTTCTTTGGTGCAATTTTTATTTTTACTTTAGTAGAAAATTAGAGAAAGACTATCAAAAATATGGTAGGCTTTAATATTTCAAATGCAACACCCTGAAACTAAATTTTCCAACATATTGATCCATAATCAAGAAATAATAATAAAGATTAAGAAAGTGACAACAATATTGGTTAATTACAACCAGTAAGCTATATTATGAAGTATTGTGCAGCCCTAAATCCAAATACAGTAAAGGAAAACTTAGTGGAAGAAAAAAGTGTGATATAAAAAAAAGCAAACAGTGAAACAACAGATTTACTAATACGTAAAGTTGGAAAAGAAAAAAAAAAGCATGCAAAAATGTTGGCTAGTAACTGCCGATATTGTCGCTGCAGTATTAAACAATAGTTTGAACTTTTCCTGATATGTTCAAAAGTACTAATGGAAAATTTTGTGGAAGAAAAAAGTAAAGGACAAAAATAGGAAAGGTGGAAAATAGAGAAAAGTGAAAAAAAGGATGGTTATTGCTGGGATATTAAGCAATAATAGGAACATTTCCTAAAATAACCAAAAATATTGAATTTAGTGGAAGAAAAACGTGTGATATAAAAAATGCAAACAGTGAAGCAACAGATTTACAAATTCAGTTCATTGTGAAGTAGGAAAAGAAAAAAACAGATGAAAATGTTGGTTAATTACCAATCTTGTGGCTGTAATGTTAAACAAAAATGTGAAAATATCCTAATATATCCAAAAATACCAATGGAAAACTTAGTAGAAGAAAAAAAGGCCAACAGTAAAGCAACAGATTTAGAAGTACATCTCAAGTATAGTGCAGCCAGGAACATTATGTAGAAGAAAAAAGTGTAATAAAACAGATAAACTAGCCCAGTTCACACTGCAAAAACAGAAGCTATAATCAAGTATTTTTGGTTTAGTTTAGCTTATTACACATGAAATAAGACAAAACTAACTCAAAAGTAACTTTTCATTAAGATGTAGTAGCTTGTTCTAAGTCAATAATTCCTTAATATTGATGAAAAAGTTCTAGCTGCATCGGTAGAATGTTCCTGTGTGCCGTTACCTAGCAACCCCAGGAAAGCCCTGCCCGTTACCTAGCAACCCAGTTCTAGTTCCATTGGCAGATTATTTCACTTGTAACAAGGGAAGCATGTCTTTTAAGCTCTAATAGTTCAGCTGCTTCCAGATAAACGTGAACATTTAGTTTGAATTATTTCCACCTGCCTGAATGTGGCAGTTGATGAAATGCTCTGTTCTGCCTCTGTAGACCCACTGGCCGTTAGCGACCTCCGGCTGCTCCGGGACGCTCCACTGCGGTTCCAACCCGTCACAGTGGAACCAGACCAGAACCTGCTGGTTCACCTCACAGCTGGGCCAGCGGCGCACCTGGGCGAACTCAGGTACTGAGAGAGAAAAACATATGTATACACAGGTAAGAAATTACAAGAAATATACTGACTTTATGATGCAATACTGGAGGAGCTCAGGAAGAAAATGTTGTTATTCCAGATTTAGGAAAAGAAATGGAGGACACAAAGAAGGAAGAATGCAAAGGAAGGAAGGAGAGACCATTGTGAAAATGGAAAACAGAGTAAAGTCATAAAATCCAATATTTTCCAGCGTATTTAGCGATGGAACCACTGAAACCAAAGACAGGAAGCTGCCTGTGCTGTTTTCGTACCTTTATCTGAGTACGGAATCTTCTCACATTTTCCGTCGCTTCCCCGATACAGCCAGCCATGGAACGGGCATTCGATGCAGTTTCCCAACACGCGGCCCCCCACACCCAGGTTGGCGCCCAGGTGGGTGCAGTACGCGTCCAGCACATAGGCTTTCCCATCGTGGCCCCGAAACACCACCAGCTGCTGACCTGAACGACAAAACACAGGAGAAACAGGCCATGAAAAGGCTTTCCACTGGTAGGTGGTACCAGAACCTTCAACAGAACTTACTTGGCACTGTAACATGCTAAAGAAGGCTAACTGTAGCACTGCAACACAGTTAGCTTGTACAGAAAGTTAGCATTAGTGCGGCTGGAACAACTAGTCCACCTTAGTACTGCTGGTACAGCACGTTAGCTTTAGCACTTCTAGCTGATACAATAAGTTAGCTAGCTGGTACAGCAAGTTGGCTATCACACCTCTAGCTGGTGCAGCAAGTTGGCTACAGCTCTTCTAGCTGGTACAGAAAGTTACCCTTAGCACTGCTGGTACAACAAGTTAACTTTAGCACTTCTAGCTTGTCCAACAGATTAGCCTCAGCATTGAAACACAGCTAGCTCGTACAGCAAGTTACTCGTACAGCAACCCTAGCCACTAAAGGAGTCGAATATGTTGTATTTTTAAAAATCTATTTATTCTTGTTGATGCTAATGCGTGCTTAGCACCAGTTCTATCCAATTGTACATATTGATCTGGGTTGTTGTGGTCTGAGCTGAGCAGGTAGCGCTAATACTTACTGAGCTAATCAGGATGGAAAGGTTATTATTCACCAGGGTGTAGTTTGACATTTAACAGGCAGAAATGTCAATGGGGCGGTCGATGGAGCTGCACACCTGACACATGTTTGATAAACATCCAAGCCACTCAGAATATTATTTTTGGATCTTATGTAATGTCCTTTTGCTGCTCAAAATAGCATCATATTTAAATAAAGCCAATGAGATCAAGTACTAAGTACACCTCTACAAAAGTAAACAAAACAACTTGTATTGCATAATTTATGCAAGTGATCTTACATAATTCTTTTATATAATCCTTTGAAATAAATGTAACTGAAACAATTTAGTCATTAATTATTATGCTATGGCATGCCATTATGGCATAACATAATCTGACACTTCATGATGGAAGTGAACATCATTAAGGTAAAGGAGATTGGTGTTGATTTCTGAAATGGCAACAAGACAAACCAAGAACTGCGACAAACAAGGCTGGTCAAGGACCTTATGCAAACGATTAATTTGCATAAATATCCAATATGGCTGCCACAAATAAAATACAGTTGCATGTAGGAACTATTTGTTATCAGCTATAACGGTTTGTATCTCTTTAAATCAGCAGTAGACACAACAAAACCATCTGCTAGCAGCAATTAGCACCAAAAACAGATGGCTAACCAGATAGCCACTGGTTTTGCACATTGCTAGCAATGTGCTAGCAATGTGCTAATTTTGATTGTGATGTCATTCACAAGTCCGACTTTTACATTATTGATCACCACGTAAGTAGGAGTGTGCCAAAATATCGTTTTGTATAAAAGTCCCAATTCTCAAATTAAAATGTCCCAAACTTGATTTAAAAAAATAAAACAAATCTGCCGCCTGCCGGCCTCCATCTTGTCACTGTGTGAAACGCCGGCCTCCATTTTGTCACCATGCAACATTGACTGTTGTGTACAAAACCAAAACTTGTCAGTCTCTGAGGGGGCGAACATTCCTTGTGATGCCATTTTCATTATATTAGTTGCAAATTTTCCCAAAATGACAATACTATCGTTTATCGCAATAATTTCTGGGACAATTTATCAACCAGTAAAGTTTGTTAAATGTGCTTTTCATACCTGCAGTTCTTCAAAAGCAGAAAACATCCGACTTCAGGCCATTTCTCAACATTCTGCGACAAAATCTTAAGATTAATCCACTTTTTAATTACTTTTTCTTCAGCTGTCACAGTAATCAAACCTGTAGGCTGAGCTGAAGATAAGGGTGAGCCTACATTGCAATAAGCAGTAAATTAATCGCATGATAAATTAAAACGACTTCAAAAATGTCCATGTGTTTGATTTATTGTTTTTCGTCTTTCTTTTTCTCATACCAAAAACCGGATGATAAAATCTTCAGCCTTTTGGTTTCCACTAGCCTTCTTTACAGAGACTTCTTAATTCATTTTGTTTTGTTTCTTTATTTTGGATATTTAAAATGTCTTCCAGTTCCAGTGTCTCAAAACGACAATATTATTGTTTATTGCGACAACTGCTGGGACAATTTATCGTCCAGCAAAATTTGTCATTTTGCCCAGTTGTGAATGATAAATTACTGAATAAATGTGCTAAACACAAGCAACTATCACGATAATAATGTTGTTTTGAGAGCCTTTTTCACCTACTAAAATGGTAACAGCACATTCTCAAAGATTAATAAACTTTACATTGCAATGAACATTTAACACTGGAACTGGAAGACATTTTAAATATCCAAAATAAACTTAGCTGACTTAAACCAGTTCTGTTAGAAAGAGAAAAGCAATGGAAATGACTGAGCTCATTTTAGTTTATCATGCGATTATCTGAGTTATTGTTTATTGTGACAGGCCTATTTTTCCTTCTTTCTTCCTCTGAGTTCAGCTGGATCAGCGCGAACTGAGCCGGCTCTTCCATCGCCCTGGCAGGATATCGTGGACGGATGACAAGAGCGATCCAAACGCGCCGTGACACAGCACTGCGCCGCTGCCAGAGCCTGTCGTTCTGCAGAACTCGATTCCCGTCTCAATCTGTTATGACAGCATCAAGCAAAACGTGCTCCGTAGGCAGAACCTGATACAAGACGACTGCAGGAAGAGAGGGAGACGCAGAAACGATTCCCAGCCGGTGTCAGCAAAATACGGGAAACTGAAGCCGCAGAGGCTGCAGGGGAAAAGAGTCAGACACTGTTTTTATGAATAAATCTGCTGCAGGATGAACACAACTGGTAAAAATGTAGGTTTTCCTACATCAGTACTTAGAGAAAGTTATATTTCAGGGTGTCCAAAGTGCGGTCTGGGGGCCATTTGTGGCCGTTGGAATGATTTTGTGTGGCCCCAAACTGCAATTCAAAAATGATCCAAATTTGACCCGTGGTGTTTTTTTTACCCAAGCTTTAGCAAAAGGTAAAATCGTGTTTATTTAGAGATCTTTACTAAAAAGGCGACTTCAATGCACCAAATCAGCTTTGATTTAATTTATTAACCTTAGCTACATTTAGGAAACGTTTTGAAAGAAAGTGACCCAAGTCTTGCTCTTATAACTGCAAATAAATGTGTTCAAGCAAAAAAAGAAAAAAGAAAAAAAGAAACGAAAACTAGATGCTTTTCTAAAAGTACAGCAAACGTTCAAAATCTACGACGGCATATTATGGCCACTGAAGATATAAAGCAAACAAACAAACAAAAGGAGGAGTACATTTCCACCAAAAAAACTCATAAAGTTTCAGAGTAATCTCAGAAATTTTCTACAAAACAACTTTGAAATTTCTGACTTTCAAATCTTGAAAATTTAAAAAATCTGAATTTTTGTCTTTTTACAAGTTTCAAATGTTGAAAATGTTCAAAGCTTGAAATGTCAAAATTCAGGAATTTTCGACATTTTTTCTAGAAATTTTCTGAGATGAATTTTTTTGGTGGAAATCTACCTTTTATTATATATATTTTAAATCTAAAATGTCCCTAATACACTGCCATAAAAATCCCTTTCAAATTTTGGAACTACAATAAATGCATTTTTATTTCCCTGACTTTAGTTGGGTTTTGTTCTTCGGCCCATAAACTACGTTTGACTCCACAATCATAAACGTTTGGACACCCGTCATGTTCAAATGACATGAACGCCGTTTTCTGAAGAGGAAATTCAGTGAAAATGTGTTTGAGGTCGACCATGGAAAATTACAAAATGCGTTTCTCTCATTGCAGCTCGGAAGGTCAAACAATTTTTGACCTGAGTTACTTTGTTTTCCCCTAATAAATAACATCAGGGATAAACCGATACAACAATTTTAATTGATATCCAATATTAATATTGTTGTTTTGGCCGATAACCGATATTTACCAGTATTATATGTATATTTCACTTCTGTTTCCACACCCAACCAGAAACAGATAAAAGTAAATATCAGTTGTTTGTATTGGCTCAGTTTTATTTATCAGACCGATACCGATGTGTTAAAAATGACTCATATCAGCCGATACCGATGTTGGTGCCGATATATCGCGATTCCCTCATGTTGGTATTTACGATTCTGCACATCACTACTTATCAACAACTATATTCAAATGACATGAAAGCTGTTTTTCTGAATTAGAAATACAGTGAAAATGTATTTGAGATCCAACATCTTAAATTCAGGTTTTCAGTGGAAAATTACAAAATGTTTCCATCTCTCCTTCTCCTTCCAACTTTTAAAATGTTTTGTTTGCTTTTTTCATATGGGTTGGATAGCTTTCTTTTCCCTTAGTGGAAACAAATAATTTTGAATTTACACAAGTTGTCTTTGTGTGACGATAAAATAAGATAAAATAAATTAAAAAAAAAAAAAACAGAAGAAATCTGTAAGATTTTCACTGATAAATAAATCAGACTCTTAAAAAAAAGTCATATTCTTAATGGCTGTAATCATCCTTGTTGCTCTCGCATCAATTTATCTACCTCAGCTTTTCCTTCCACTCAACTTTCCGAGAACAAAGCAATAAATCTGTAAACATTCTTTTGCATTTTCATTGATATTCTGCTGATTATCCCATCAAACGGACGGGTAGTGAAAGGAAAATCTGGTGGTGAAAGCAGCTCTCCCTGTTGTGTTTCAGGCTCAGAAACGCTTTCATATTCGGCTTGTTTTGGTGATGTAATCCACGCGGAGCGACAGCCAACATGAAAGCCTCACATGCTCTTTGAAACCCCGTTTTTAAATGATCAAACAGCCCCAACCAGCCGGCAAACTGCAGAGAGACAAGAGCAGGATGTGCAGCCTCAGTAAATCAGAAGGAAACGTTTTCATTCAAGCAGAAAAAACTTTATCATAATTATACAGACACAAATAAGAATCGCTATGATGTAAATTCACGTCTGTAGAAAAATGTTGCAATTACAGCTGCAATTATGTCTCAACCAGCAGATTTTTCTGCCGTTCAAATACCTGAAACTCAGCCAAACACCGCAAACACACAAAATGTCACCAACTAATTCAGTCCAGTTTTTACTGCACATATCTTATGAGATAAGACAAAACTAACTTTTCAGCAAAAGATGAGTATTTCAAGTAAATAATTTCTTAATAATAATGAAAAAGTTTCAGAGTAAACTCAACACAAACGTACTACAGACTTTTCAACAAACGTTTTCGCAACAGAAAACATTTAAATCAAATGAGTTATTGAGGCAAATTACTGATTAATGACTTAATATTAACTGATCTCATCAATCAACTAGCAATTAGTTGAAAAGCGGCCATTTGAGTTTTCGTTTCAGAAAACATCATTAAATTTTAATGTTATTATGTGTCACCGACTGAGTAAATGTGTTTTAAATAAACTTAGACATGTTTAAGAATAAAACTAACATAACAGAAACTTAAGTTGTTGAAAAGAGAAATGAAAGATGAAGCTTAATAAGCCTGTCGAGTGTTTGAAGGCGTATTAGATTAGATTTGTAGAAAAAAAAGTAAACTTCCACAAAAAATTCAGAATTTTTCTATTAAAACAAGGAAATTTGGAGCTCACAAATTTCCTTGTTTTAAAAAAATTCAGAAATGTTGACATTTCCAACATTTTCTAGAAAAAACATCAAAATTTCTGAGTTTCAAAAGTTACATTTGAAACATTTGAAATTCCAAAATTTCCATGTTTTTCTAGAAAATCTCATGGATTGATCTCAAAATGTCTTTTTTTTTTCTAACAAATTTTCAACTTTTGCAGCTCACAAATGTTTTTTTTTCTAGAAAATTTCTGAGATTAATTTTAAAATTTCTTTGTTTTTTCTTGCAAATATTTAAACTTTTTAAACCCAGAAAATTCCAAATTTTTCCTAGAAAATTTCTGAGATTAATCTCAAAATTTACTCTGACAAAGAGTAAATTTTTTTGGCAGAAATTCACTCGCTTTAATTTTATTTTTTAACATCTGCAGTGGCTATAACACGGCCTCATAGATTTTGCACGTTTGCTGTATTCAAAAAGAAAAGCATCCAGTTTTCAGTTTCCTTTTGGCTCGATTAAACAAATTTATTTTCAGTAATAAGTATAGAACTCGAGTCACTTTCTTTCGAAACGTTTCCCAAGTTTAATAAATTAAATAAATGCTGGTTTGGGTCGCCTTTTCAGTGAAACCCTTTAAATAAACATGACTTAAAGCGTGGCTATAAAAACATAAACACTTTTTGTTGTATTTAACATCTCCCATTGTATGAAAATTACAAATTAAAAGCCTCCACCGGCTTTAATGGGTCAAATTTGTATCATTTTTGAATTGCAGTGGGGCCGTAAAAATCAGCCCAAGTGCCACTAATGGCCCCTGCGCCACACTTTAAACACCAATTCTAATCTCATAAACCAATAATCAACAA
Source organism: Girardinus metallicus (assembly GCA_903067095.1). Taxonomy (NCBI): domain Eukaryota; kingdom Metazoa; phylum Chordata; class Actinopteri; order Cyprinodontiformes; family Poeciliidae; genus Girardinus; species Girardinus metallicus. Next base: position 78,335 of record CAEGAE010041027.1, read on the forward strand.
GTTGAGTATAATTTTTCTGATGTTTGATGATTTTTTTCATCTTGTTGTGCCCCATAAAATGACATTATAAAGGAACTGAAAGTGTGATAAACTCTGGTTAATTAGCAGCTGTGTAAGCCAGGAGAAAGTTTGTGGTGTTATTTAATGAACTCGTTGCCTCCCAGCCACACCTCTTCATCTCAGAGGTAACCACAAGTCAAAGGCGAGGTCAGAGAGTTTATCAGGAACTTTGTTTCTGCAGAAAGTGTTTCTCGGGATCCCAAAACAAATCCCAAACATCTCTGTGAGTGACAACAATCTGGCATCGTGGCACCAGCTCAAACAAAACAAGGAAAGCAAATAAAAAAGCTAATAAAAAGCAAACACAACGGGCTTGTGGAAAGTTTTGATCTGGAATAAACCAAAAGTAAAAAAGCGTAAAAGCTGTCAGACTGTTTAGACTGATATTTTCAGGCTGTTTAGCTGCGTTTTCTTCCCAGTTTCACCATTAAATGTTTACATTTTCACAACAAAAAGGCAACCCTGGGTGTCGCAATGCGGGTTCTGCTGAAGCGGCATAAACTCCTACTCCTGGTTTCAGAGCCGCCAAGTGAAACCAGAAGAGGCTGCGGTGTTGGAGCGCTGACAGGTTTACAGCAGCAACGAGGAAGACTACTGACTAGACAAGCAGGAAGGAGAGAGAAAGTGGCTGTATGCAAAAATATTAACAGAAAGTTGAGTGGAAGGAAAACCCGAGGTAGAGAAAAATGCGTGGAAGTGTTTTAAAAGACAAAACAAGCAGATATCTCCAGAACAACTTCCTTCTCCCTTGTGTAAAGTCACACCTGAAGCGTCTTAACAAGGCAAAGTCAAAGCTACTAGAATCTATTTACAAAGTTAATCCTCTATCCAGGAAAATTGAGTAGAAGGAAAAACTGTTATGAACAAACAATGTGCATAAAAACATGGGAAATGCGTCACGAAAAAAATAAATAAATAAAACAAAGTTTTGGCACAAGGATCATTTGGTTTTTTTGACATAAAAGCCGCAATGAGAACACGTTTTTCGTATCAAACCAGTCACATGATCAACAACAGGATGTTGCTACTGGTAGAAACTAAGAAGAAGACAGGAAGTAGTTGGAGGATGTTTTGTTAAACTTATTCATGTTTTGATTTTAATTGTGTTTCTTAAAATTTTCTACATTAGCAGAATGTCAACCAAGTTTTGCTCACTTTTGTAATGGAAACGCAGCTACAGCAGGTATTTTTTTAATGGGGTAATAACTTTAAAACATGACAAAAAACTAAAAAAAAAACAATTTTACATAATCCTACCCTTGACCAGTAAACCTGTTTTTCTTGCCAGTTTGTTTCCCCTCAAACTTAGTTACATTTAATCAATTACATTTACTTCAGTAATATTTTTGAAAAAATGTACTTTTAGGAGTAGTTTTACTTCACTGTACGTTGAGTAATTTATTATGAAGTATTTCTACTCTTACTTCAGTAAAATTTCTACCCACTGAATAAAAAACAAAACATATTTTAACCAAAGATTCACCAGATACACGCCTGCAGTTTCTGTTAAAGTTTCATAAGTTTTTATATTGAAAAAAGCTTACTTAGAAAAAAATTTTTTTTTTTTTTTGCTACTTATATAAATTTTTGTCATTTTGGTCCTTAAAATACAAACAAATCCACTTAACTTTACATTTTGGTCGTCCTATTATGTAAATGCTAAATGATTTATAATTTGATTACTTTTCGCCAAATACTTTTTTACTCTTACTCGAGTAATTTCTTTTGCTTGAGTAAAATCTTTGTGTTCTCGCAATTTCCACAGATCTGTGAAAATGACGTCACACTTCAACACTCTTTGACAAAATAAAAAAATCTCAGAAGAAGAACTGGAAGTAGTTTGAATACTTTCTGTGTTTCCACAACAAAATCTAGAGGAGTTTCAGAGTGAAAAGTTGCGCCATACCTAGAATGTAGGCGCTTCTGACCTCTCTCCGGCCCAGCATGTGGGAGTCCAGAACCCGGTACCAGCCGTTCGGGTAAACCGGCGGCAGCTCCCCGACTTTCCTCCGGCGGCGCGCCTCGTTCGCGGCCCGCGCCTTGCTGCGCCCGTCCTCGGCGATGTACCCCACATCCTCCGGGGTCCGGAGCAGCTCCAGCGGCCGGAAGAGAAGCTGGTGCAGCCGGACCAGAACCAGGACGGTGACTCCGGCCGCCACGCACAGGACGAGCCGCTTCGCAAAGCCCCAGTCCTCCAGGTGGAAACCACCTGAGGGAAGCGTGAGGAGGACGGCTCCGAGTCCCAGTCCCACAGCCAGAGCCGCGTTGCCGGGCATGTTGTCCCTCGGGGGCCTCGGTATCTGCGGGCGGTTCGGGTTTGGGAAGCGACACCGCAAGTTCCGATTTATTTGCAGGCGTGTGCGCCTTAATGCCACATCTGAAGCTGAAGAGTTTTGGGGAGGATGGTTTTCCAAAAAGGCTGGTGCTGCGACTCAGCAGCAGGGTTGAAGTTGAATTAAAAAAAAAAAAAAAAGTAGGCCAACAGCAGAGAGGATTCGGATGGAAGTTGGCCAGAAGGTGTCAACATACTTTAGAGAGCCGGACACCAAGGTTTCAAGATTTACAGCGTCATGATTTAAGAAGATTGATCCATACAGTGTGAAATATTTATGTTTTTTCCTATTATTTTGGTCATTTTACATGACACTGTATTAGAGCCGCTGTAAACAGGAGAAAAAGGGGTAAATTTCTGACCAAAAACTAAAAGTTTGAGATTAATCTTAGAAATTTACTAGAAAAAATGCTGGAAAAGCAAACTCTGAAATTTTCAAGA